>JACEFZ010011000.1:187500-202251 GCA_014155875.1 Cepaea nemoralis | reverse complement strand
TTAATATGTAAGTTATCAAGGAATCACTAAACTGCAGTTCCGTGACAGGGGTTAACATCCTCACCTTTATAAAAACTATTTTGTTACGAAACAGATAAATAAGCCTCGAATTCGGACTGACTTATTTGGACAACGACCTTGTAACGTTAAAGAACTTTTGAGATTTGGAACATGGAATGTACGGACACTATATCGAGCTGGAGCGGCCGAAGAACTAACCCGGGAGCTGGTTGAATATCACATGGATATAACAGCAATTCAAGAAATAAGGTGGCCAGGAGAGAGGGTACTTTAGAGCAAAATAGGAATGATTGTAATATATGGAGGAAACACCCAAAATAAACATGAATTAGGAACAGGATTTGTCATCAAAAAAGAGTTATGGGGAACGTTCTAAACTTTAAAGCTGTTAATGACAGGATTAGTAAATTACGAATAAAAGGTAAATGGAAAAATATAACGATGATTAATGTACATGCACCTACTGAAGAGAAAGAAGATGATATTAAAGAAGACTTTTATAATGATCTGGAAGATGTCATAGAAGAAACCCCCCAAACAGGATATCCTGATTGTGCTGGGAGACTTCAATGCAAAAATAGGTAGAGAGCAAACTTATAAAAAAGTTGCCGGTATGGAAAGCCTACATACAACTTCAAATGACAATGGATGGAGAGTCATCAACCTAGCAGACTGCAAAGAAAGGATATACATAAACAAACTTGGAAATCATGTGACAAGAGAACCTATAATCAAATAGATCACATTTTAATTAACAACAAAAATGCATCAAACATACAACAAGTTAGAAGTTATAGAGGAGCTGAGTGCCACAGCGACCACTTCCTCGTTGGAGCAAAATTTAAATAAAACTTAAGAGAGCATTCTATGCTAAACTACAAAGGTTACACCCAACATATAACAGAGAAAAACTACAAGAAAGTACAGTCAAAGAGAAATTTGCAGATGAAATAAAATGTAAACTTGAAATTCTACAAAACCCGTTGGAGGAAAGCGTTGACCAAACTTGGTTGAACATCAAGAATACAATTCAAACTACAGCAGAAGAATGTCTCGGTGTGTTAACCACGCATAGAAAGAACAGATGGTTCAATCAAAAATGTGAAGAAGCAGTCATTAGGAAAAAGAATGCCAGACAGTTGTGGTTAAATGACATCAACAACATCCAAAATGAAGAGCAATATAGAACTGAATGTAAAGAGGCTACAAAAATAGTTCGGCAGCAGAAGCGAGAATATATGAGCAATATAATCAAAGATATGGAAACTAATCACCAGAAAAACGAATCCAGAAAGTTTTTTTAAAGAACTGAAGTCAATGAAACGAGGGCACCAACACAACACATATGGTTTAAAAGACAAAAATGGGAATATGATAAATACCAATGAGGAAATGTGTAACACATGGAAAGAATACTTTGTTGAATTACTAAATTGTGAAGCTCCAAGTAACACTTTCCCACAGGAAGCGGTTCTAACGTGTGAACCACAAATTGAAGAACCTGCTTTTGAAGAAATCCTATATGTAATAACACGACTTAAAAACAATAAGGCAACTGGGGCTGATGGAATTGCTGCTGAATTTATAAAGGCAGGCGGCCATGCATTACATCTAAAGCTATACGAACTAATAATAAAAATCTGGAGGACAGAAGAATTACCCCATGACTGGAAAGAGTCATTATTGATACCTATCTTTAAGAAAGGAGACAAGTTCCAATGTGAAAATTATAGAGGAATATCACTCCTGTCCATAAGCTATAAGATACTATCCGCGGTATTACTAAATAGACTAAAACCATATTCAGAAGACATATTAGGTGACTACCAGGCGGGTTTCAGACAAAACAGATCAACAATAGATCAGATATTTATCTTACGACAAATAGCCGAGAAAAGTTGGGAATATAAAAGAGATCTCCATAACATTTTTGTGGATTTTAAAAAGGCTTATGATAGTGTCCATAGGAATAGTCTATGGAATGCTATGCAGGAATTTGGAATACCAAGGAAGTTAATCAACATGACCAGACTATGCATGGAAGATACTTATAATATAGTAACATATAAAGGCAGGAAATCAGACCCTTTCCAAATAACATCTGGCTTGAAACAGGGTGATGCACTATCGCCGCTCCTTTTCAATCTGGCTCTAGAGAAAGTTGTAAGGAAGGTAAAGGAGGAATGTGCTATTGGAGGAACATCCAAACTGCTTGGTTATGCAGATGATATAGATATTATAGGGGAAAATGAACAAAAGACATTGGAAATATTGACTCACTTAAAGGAAAAAGCTCAACAAATGGGGCTGGTTATCAACCAAGATAAGACAGAATATATGGTAATTTCAAGAGAAGGAACGGCTAAAAACTCTGGCCACATACAAATAGATAATATGACCATTAAAAGAACGGAAACATACAAATACCTGGGTACAATCTTCAACTGCTCCAACATAATAAGGGAAGAAATACAAGCTAGAATCAACTCTGGAAATAAGATATACTATGCACTACAACATCTGCTAAAATCAAATGCGCTATCTCGTAACACCAAGATCACAATATACAAAACACTGATTAGACCAGTTGTGCTGTATGGCTCTGAAACCTGGAGTACAACTAAAGGAGACGAAGCCTTGTTACAAACCTTTGAGAACAAAGTCTTAAGACGCATCTTTGGGCCCATTAGGGATACACAAAGTGGAGAGTGGAAAAGAAGAAGCAACAAAGACATTTATGATCTGTTTAAGTCCCCGCTAATCACTGGTATCATGAAGGCTAATAGACTACAATGGCTGGGGCATATAGAAAGAATGGAAGATAATAGGGAAACAAAACTCGCTTACACTCAGGAAATAACTGACCGTAGACCCCGAGGTAGACCAAGAAGACGGTGGAGAGATAATATACATACAGACCTACAAGCACTTGGAATCAGCGACTGGCAAGAGAAGGTCAACCAGAGAGACGAATGGAGACGGACTGTATCTGCAGCAAAGAACCTCAATGGCTCGGAACGCTGAAGAAGTAGAAGAATATCTGTCCCACTCCATAATTCATTCAGTTGTTTTAGTCTTTGAAGAACAAGTGATAGTCGTCTTTTAATTTCTTTCATTGTGTCACCATTGTTGGTAGTCAATTAACACACACACACACACACACACACACACACACACACACACACACACACACACACACACACACACACACTCACTCACTCACTCACATACACACACACACACACACACACACACACACACACGTGTGTGTGTATGCGGGTGTACTTATTTATGTGTATGTGTGTGTACATGTATGTGAGTGTTTTATGTGTGTTGATTTTGACTTTTTTTTTTTTTTTTTTGATTTTTTGTTGTTGTTGTTGACGTTTTATATTTACAGAATCTGAAGTCCATGATGAGTTTCAAAAAAAAAAAAAAAAAAAGAAAAAGAAAGAAAAAAGAAAAACGAAAGTATGATCTTTCATATTTGCAATATGGATTCACAAATATCGTCATCAAGGGAGAAGAACGACCTCAATGTGTTATTTGTAGTAAAAGTTTGTCAGATGATTCTATGAGACCGTCAAAGTTGAGGAAACATTTGTTTAATGTTCATCCTCAACAAAATGACAAGGACAAAAATTATTTTGAACGACTTGGGAATGCTGTCAAAAGGATGAGACTGGATTTAACATGGGCATTCCAAGAAACAACCCAAAAGATTACTGAAGCTTCCTATGTCGTAGCACTGGAGATAGCGAAGCAGAAAAAAAACCCCACATACAATCGGGGAAATGTTGATCAAACCTTGTTGTCTCAAGATGGTGGAAAATGTGCTGGGAAATGAATCAGAGAAAAAATTTGCAGCGGTTTCACTATCGAAACGACACTGATCAAAGGAGGATCAGCGATATGGCCAGTGACATCAAGGATCAAGTTGTGCAAGAGATCAAGTCTGCAGCATTTGGGCTCTATTCAGTTCACATTGATGAATCGACTAATGTGGCATCGTGTTCTCAGTTGATAGTGTTTGCAAGGTGTGTGCATTCAGGATCATTTAAAGAAGAACTTGTTTGTTCTCCTCTTGAAACAACTAACAAGGCCTCTGATGTTTTGGAAAAAGTTTCATCTTTCCTTGAATCAGAAAATCTGCTATGGTATAATATGTGTGGGTGCTTACGGATGAAGCACCAGCTATGTTGGGGACCAAATCAGGATTTCAAGTTAGTGTGAAGAAATTTACCCCTAAAATGAAAGGCATTCATTGCATATCCATCGTCAGGCCCTGACCTCCAAAAACACTTCCAGCTCCATTGGGGAAAGTTTTGGATCAAACCGCTCAGATAGTGAATTTTATCAAAGGAGGAGCTCTTAACACGCGGCTTATTAAGCAACTATGCGTTGACATGGATGCAGGCCACCATTTGCTTCTTTTCCGAACAAATGTTCGATGGCTGTCAAGAAGAAATGTAACTGCACGAGTATATGAGCTGAGAGACGAGCTCAAATTATTTTTTGAAGTTCAGGGTAAGATGGAAATTTTCGCCTGACTGGATGATGAGGAATGGATCATGTGCCTTTCCTATTTAGTTGATATTTTTAAGCAGTTGAATAAACTCAATCTTCAGATGCAAGGAAGGAATACAAATATCATACAATTTGTGGATGCCTTTAGAGCTTTTATGAGCAAGCTGGAAAACTGGAAAAGAAAGGTCAATATGACGAATGTTGCAATGTTTGAGAAGCTGTCATCCGTTCTCGTTGTTGATGGTAAAGACCAAGTACTTCCACAATTTACAAAAAAAAAAAAAATGAAATTTTGCAGCATTTGACAACACTAGAAAATGAATTTGAGTGATATTTTCATGAATTTAGTGCTGATGAGCTGGATTTGATGCGAAACCCATTCAAATTATCAGTTGAAAAAGTTTCTGATGATTGTTAAGATGAATTTCTGGAGCAGAAAAATGATTCGGTAGCAAGAGATGTGTTCGATGAGAAACCAATCACGGAATTTTGGCCTTTGATGCGCGATTCCTACCCAAAAGTGGCAGAAAAAGCAATCCGTACATTGTTTCCATTTGCGTAATCATATCTTTGTGAGTCAGGCTTTTCAGCTCTGTTGGAAATTAAAACATAACGACGTAATAGATTAGATGTTGAAAATGATCTCCGTTGTGAACTTTCAAGCACTCCTCCGCGTATTTCAGAATTGCCGAGGGGAAAAACAATCACAGTGTTCCCATTGATTACAATCTTCATTTAAATTAAGTTAATTACGAATCTACAAATTCCTGGTTATTTAATGAGCGTTTTGTTTTATGAAGCACAATTTTCTCACATTCTGGTGTCGTATATTAAGTTACAATTCTTTGACGTTTTAACTGTTTGTTTATTGTAGTATGACTAATGTAGTGTTTTAATAAAATATTGTGAATATAAAAATGCTTTTATTTAAGGTTTAATATCCAGCAGCATATTCATTTGCCATTAACTGTATACAACTACACTATAAAATGTATCTTTGCATGTAAAGGTTATATACAGCTATGGAAGAAAATAAAGATTTTCAGTATTTATAGGCATGTTATTTTAAATGCACCTTTTGAGCCTGATAGTTTTGGAAAAATGGGGGGGGGGGGGGGGGGATGACAGTCTGAACGTATGGTGAAGGGGGGCACGGGCCAAAAAAGGTTGAGAACCACTGCACTAAGATAATATAAACGTTGAAAACTACAATATGGCCACATCAGAAGTTCTCTGTCTATTTCTATAGTCTCTCGGATTGCCTAGCAACTGATATTATGATTTTTACGTTAGTTGCATATCCTTTAGATGACGTGACAGTCAACCCCTACGTTTTATTATTATTAATTTGTGTGTATGTGGCTGTTTGTGATTTCTTGGCAAGTTTAAGTTCAGTAAATCTTCACTAATTTCTGAACGACTGGTACTTATAAGTTTAAATGGGAACCAACGAAAAGCTATCTGCTTCCAAATCTCCCGCAACTGTATTTCGACCGCGGTGTGCAAGATTGCGAATTTTATTCATAACGCTTTTGCCACAGAGCCGGTTCTATTACGTATTCATTCATTCATTCATTCAGTAGCATGTCCTTTGCAGAACCTCGCTCCCATAACAACCTTCCTGAAAACCTCTCGATCATAAGCAAGATGTCCCGCGTCCGATACACTCATCTGGAGATCATCCGCCACATCCTGCATCCAATCTTCTCTTTGGCCTTCCTCTTCCTCTCTTCCTAGGCATATACTCCCTCCATTATTGTTCTCTCCAAACTTTCGTGAAGTTTCAAGTGACCAAAATATTTCAATTTTCTTTGTTTTATCGTCTTTAATAGCCAACCTTCTTCAATATTCAGCTCTTGAAGTATGGATGCATTTGTTCTTTTCTTTACCCAAGATATTCTTAGAACTCGTCTATAACATTTATATTCAAAGGCATTTATGCGCTGTCCAGCTTGTTAGTAAGTGTCCAGGTCTCACAGGCGTATGTTGCAATGGGAAAGATGTATGCTCTTAAAAATCTAATTTTTGTAGTTCTGTCTGTCCCATTCCATAATTTATTCAGTTGTTTTAGTCTTTGAAGAGCAATTGACTAGTCGTCGTTTAATATCTTTCATTGTGTCACCGTTGTTGGTAATCAATGACCCAAGATATTCAACATTTTCCACCACCTCCAACCTTTCCTCATTAACATATATTTCTTTCTCCATAGTAGTTTTAAAAACATCTGATGGCTGCAGAAATGTGGTTTCTGAGGAAAATGCAAAGAATACCATGAACAGATAGAAAAACCAATGACCAAGTACTACAGGAGACAAATGAAAATCGTAAATTGATTAGAGAAATTAGACGAAGACAGTCAAAATTTTTTGGACATGTTATGAGAAGAAATGGACTGGAGAACTTAGTGACAACTGGCAAGATCTAAGGGAACAGACCAAGAGGAAGACCGAGAGGAAAGTACCTGGATGGCTTGGCCACATGGCATGGACGAGACAGGAACACTGAGCTATTCCACGATTCTGGTGATCGAGTGAAATGGCGAGTCATGACCGCCTACGCTTTCCGGCATGGCACATGATTCATGATTGAGTAGTTTTATCTGTATGCATTATCTTTATTTTTGCTATGTTAAGATATAAGCTGTGATTTTCACTATTCAATTGGTTTGAGGCTATTAGGTTTTCTATACCATTCTGTGTTGTGGATAGCAATACTGTGTCATCAGCATAGCGAATTTTCTGATTTGCCATGACCACCAATATTTAGGGCATCATATAGCTCCCTGCTTATATAATCTCTTACATTTTACATTATATTTTCGGCGTACAGGACAGCACACATCCCTGACGGACTCCTTGCTTGATATCAAACCGATCAGATGTCTCGCCATCTATTCTAACCGCTGCTTGTTGGTCTAGATCAGTGGTTCCCTAGCTTTTCAAGCGGAGGGCCATATCTACTATTTTCGGTAGTTAAGCGGGCCACAACGTTATAAAATTATAAAAGTCGTGCAATATCATTCGTACCTTTCTCTTTGGTCAACAAAATTCTAAAACTTGAAAGGCAGTCAGTGTCAGTACTACACTGCGGTCAATTTTTTGTTTACAATCAAAATTTCATTTAACAATAAATTTTTAATCAGTTTCGAAAATCGCTATTAATGTTATTAATTTATAATTGTAACTGTTCTTCATAACCAGTTACTTAAGTTCAGATGCCAGTTTATCAATATCTGGGCACAAATCTGTTAGGCCCAAAGTCATAAGCACAGCTAGGTTACTGTCGGTGAGTCTGGAATGTTGCTTGTCTTTTTATAACGGTCATTTGGGGAAAATGACTGCTCGTATCTGTAAGTCAAACCAAAATGACAAATGTATCTCTGGGCGAATGAAGGCAAGTGTTCATATTGTTCGACAAGCAATAGTCGCCAGAATGAAATCATATGATCAGCTGTAGGCGAAGCAGGCAGCTCCAGAAATTTACATCTCAGTGCAGAATTGTAATTCAAATCAATTACTTCGTGCTGAAGGTTTTGTTGTAATTGACAGAGCTTGGCAATAGGAAATACGAACGGATTTATGAAGAGGGCAAAATTATCCACTTCTATTGTGAACTCTTGAAATCTCGACTGAAAGATATCCAGAAGACTTTAAACTTTTACTTTGTACTGTAACAAGTCATATTTCTTTTACACCACAAGTTGAAAACACCTCTAAAGTCCCTTCAGTCAGCTGTCCGATAAACAGTCGCAGTCTCATTTTAAATGAAGAAATGTCATCGCACAAATTTGTGACTAACGCCTGTTCAGCGCCTTACTTCGAATTTTGTTCACACATCTCAGAACAACATCCATGACATGTTTCAGATGTAAAGTCGTTCCACACAGAGCTTCTTGGTGAATGATACAATGATATTTTAATATAGTGCTGCCAAGAAACTGTTCCAATAATGCTAGACATCCAGACTTTTTACCCGTCAAATCCGGAGCACCGTCGGTGCATGCACTGTCCAATTTGGTCCATTCTACGTTGTTTTTCTCTACACACAATTTCAGAGTTTCAAACAGATCAGTCCCTTTGGTAGTTGCATGCATTGATTCAAATCCTAGAAGTTCTTCAATGACTTCAAAATTATTGTTTATTGCTCGAACAAAAACTGCGACTTGAGCTGTGTCAAAAATGTCAGTAGATTCATCCACTGCCAATGAAAGAAAAATTTACAATTTTTCATATGTATGCTCCTTGAAGATGAACATCGTTGGCTAATTCTTCAACTCGACTGGCCATTGTATTATTAGACAAAGGAATCTGATCAAATTTTGTTTCACACTTTTTATCGCCTAAGCGTTCTAGTAGCAATTTTAAGGGAAGGCTTGATTATTTCTTCTGTATCGGTGAGCGGCTTCTTTTTGCGAGCCAACAGAAGAGGGACGTCGTATGACGCAACAACATCACTCTTGCTCTGTTCGTTAGCCTTGGTGAAAAATGACTGCTGCCTGAACGTACTCTATGAAATCGTTTCTGAACTCCGAATTGATCGGATATTGAGCATATATGTCTGAATGTTTGGTCGTGAAATGTCGTTCCAGATTAATTTTTTTTAAATAACAGAAACACAAAATCCGCAGATTAAGTAAACAGGTTTACCACTACGGCTAGGCATAAACATAAATTTCTCCGTCCACTCTTCGTTGAATTCACGACAAGCAACATCTTCACATTTTCGCTTTTTACCATTGTTTGAATTTAGATTTTCCACAGTAATGTTTATATGCTTTATCGGTAAATGTTTATTTGAAAACAAAATCTAATTCCAGCACAATACTACAACTATGTAAACAGTTGTAACAGACGACAAAATGGCGCCTTGCGCACTCTTATTGGTAGACAAGGCTAGGATATAAGAACTTCATAACGTTTTGTTGTAAACTGAACAAGCGCATTCGATAATATATAAGCTTAACAACCATGAGCAAAGACAATTATCGCACGCTGACGGGGCGCTCCGACTGCATTAAAAAAATAATATTAAAACACGAGGTCTCGCGTGCCACTTTCTTACAGCTGGCGGGCCCCAAGTGGCCCGCGGGCCGTGGTTTGGGAACCTCTGGTCTAGATAGAGCATTCTTATGAGTTGTATTACATGTGATGGAAAGGCCATATTCCTCATGATTTCCTAAAGTTTCTGATGTTGTACACAGTCAAATGCCTTTGAATAATCCACAAAACATGAGAATAGGTTTACATTAAATTCTCTGCACTTCTCTATTATTAAACGCATGTTGAGAATGTGATCTCTTTTTCCTCTTCCTTGTCTAAATCCAGCTTTGACCACGTTAATTTCTTCTTCCATTTTCTTACTACGTCTTCTCGTTATGATTTTTAGGAGAATTTTACTTGCATGACTGATCAGGGCAACAGTTCTATAGTTGGTGCATAATTTCAGGTTTCCCTTTTTTGGTATTGGAATGAAGATAGTTCTCTTCCAATCTTTTGGCCATATACCATATTTCCATATCTTTTTACATAATGCGTGATAGATGTGTATGCTTTCTTCTCCTCCCGCTTTAATTAGTTCAGCTGGTATCTCATAGCATCCTGGTGATTTACCATTTTTCAGGTGCTGTATTGTCCATGCAATTTCATCTAATGAGGGTTCAGATTCTGTCTCTGCTGTCGTTGGCTCATGTATCTCATTCATATCCTCACTGTCACTCATATCATACATTCCACTGCAGTACTCATGCCATATTTCTAGAATTTTTCTAGATTCTGTTAAGGTATTTCTCATCTTTCTATTACGTATAACATTTCTATTTCTATTACGTATTTTTTTCCCCGCATATCCTTTACAGCACATCGCTGTCAACATCAGCATCTTTCAGCTGATTGTTGATATCTTGGCAACATTACGCTCAGTACTTTGCCAATGCTTCCTGAGTGACCGGCTCACATAGCCCGTAAGTTACCGACGCGGAGAGAACCCCTACCAATTCTCGCGCAACATCACGTTACTTACGAGAGTGTACGAGATTACGGAGAAAGTCGCGTAACCTCTAGACCAGGGAGGCCGGCCTATTACGTATAACACAATAAAATCAACCAATCATAATTCTCCTGATGTCTCAGTGATGGCTGGAAAAGCGGGAGATGAGCAATACCTATAGGACACGGTAGTAATGTAGAGGAGAGTGCAAGAAAAGGGTTTAGAATATCAAGAAAACACAAACAGCAGTTCCACTTCTTTTGAAGGACGTTGCGACCAATAAGAATTTGATTTTCTCAGGAATTTTACGCTCAGTAGTTTGCTATTGCCGGTCTCTCTGGCTGTGGGGTTACAACACTTTCTCTCTGTAATCCCATTTATCACGCAGAGTCTCGTAGCGGAGCGAGAGCTGAGGCGGTTCGACCCCCGCTCGTGACTTGCGGGATACTGAGCTGGCCGCCCAGAAAGCAATGGCAAACTACTGAGCGTAATCTTGCCAAGAGATCAACAGACAGCTGAAAGATTCTGGTGTTGACAGCTAAGTCCTGTAAAGGATATGCTTAAAAAAAAAAAAGTTTGCTATTGCTTTCTGTACGAGTAGTCAACATTTAAATCCTAATAACTGGTGTAGTGATTGAACCCGCTATCCCGCCATCATTCGTCCCAGGTAGCACATATACGCATTATACCAACCATCTTTCTCGAGGTAAGTTTCATGTAGGTGTTACATTGGTGTGTCTTTTATGATGATACATGGTATAATAACCATCCTTACTTCTCTATTGTAACAGTGAACATTAAGTGTGAAGTTGTTACTCTGGTATTCGCAACATTTGTCTCATAAAGCACATATCCGCATTATACCACCCATCATTCTCGAAGCAAGTTCCATTTAGCTGTTGTACTGGTGCGTCTTATCTGACGATGTATTGTATGCTAACCATTCACTTCTCTATTGTTACAGTTAATATTAAAAGTGATGCTGCGTATCACCAGACCCCTCTGTTTCATGTGATATATATCTATGGTAATGCCGTTACACTTTTCATTCAACATGCTCCTATTATTGTAGTGTTCATTCTTTGTCCTCGCTGTGTTTGTTAACTGTAATATATACAATCCTAAGTAGACACAAAACCCAATGTGCAAGTCCTACAAGAGGCAAATGAAAACTGCAAACTGATTAGAAGAATTAGACTTAGACAATTACAGGGGTGGGGGAGGGGGCATTTTGAGAGGAAATAAACTAGAGAGCTTGGTGACAACTGGCAAGATTGAGGGGAAAAGAAAAAGGGGAAGGCAGAGAAGATAATATCTGAATTACGTTGCCACATGACATGGCCGAGACAAGAACACAGAGGCTGGTCCACGACTTTGGTGATCGTGTGAGATTGTGAAACATGACCGCCCATTCTTACCGACATGTCACATGATGATGATGAAGTAGATGCACTTCATTATTTCTCGATCTTGACTTAACCAAAACTCGCCTACACTGTTAGAAACACACTCGTAGCTGGATGGTTGCTTACTGTTTGGTTAGTTGATTGGTTAATGTTGGTTAATTCGTTAGTTGTCTTGTTGGTTGGTTGGTTGTTTGTTTGGTTTCTTGGTAATTGATTGGTTAGTTGGATGACTGGTAGGGTAGTTGACAGAAAGATTGGTTGTTGGTTTTATTAGCTGGATGATTGGTTTGTGTGCTGGATAGTTGATTGGATGGTTCCTTGGATAGTTGATTAGACGGTTGACAGATTTGATGTTTGGGTTGGTTGGTTGGTTTATTCGTTGATTGAATTGTGTGTGTTTGAATGTGTGTGTGTGTGTGTGTGTGTGTGTGTTTTCTTTATTTGGGTGTTTGCTTGCTCTGAATTCAAGCGTAGTCCATACACACTACTTCTAGTAACACTGGAATTAATTTTGCATGGGGATTAACTTTCCCTATTAACAGGCAAACCCACTCCGACTTCAGAGGTACTTGTAATTTACGTCCCGAAGTCAAGGACGGGAAGTCAACATTTTAGTCCAACCCGCATGGTGTGTTAGTTGGTTGGTTGGATTTTTTGGTTGGTTGGATGGTTGCTTGGTTTAGTTGGATTAATTGATTGGTTGGTTAGTTAGTTCGATGGTTGATTTGTGGTGTTTTTTTTTGTTGGTTTGTTGGTGTTTTGGTTGGCTGTTCTCTCTCTCTCTCTCTCTCTCTCTCTCTCACACACACACACACACACACGCACACACACGCACACACACACACAGAAAGAGACGGGTAGACAGACATATAGGAATATATACTTGGAGACAGACAGACAGACAGACAGACAGACAGACAGACAGACAGTTAAGCAGATAAGCAGGCAAGCAGTCAGGTGCGCTGGCAGGCAGGCTAATTTAGCACAACTATATTAATATTGATATTGTCTGTATTTGATAGATTTTAATATCGAGACTTTCAAAATTAAAATCAACCTGTTCTATCTCTTCCATTGATATCACATCAACAAGACAAGTTCGTATTTACTATGCCGACAATTTTCAATCTTTATTTTCATTGTACAATGGTGTTCCAAAATCTTCTTCTGTTTTTAAATTAGTCTATCTTTCTAATAGTGCCAATAATGACCAAAGCTTGTGAATGTATTTCCGCGGCTACCTGCATTTATAGAGTAGTGTGTTTGCTGACATTGCTTCAGGGGGAGAGCGATCCTGTAATATGAAGAGAAAGCCGAAATTAATTATTGTAATAATTTAAATATAATGTATAAGAACAGTATTGAAATGTTAAATACGACCTGCGTTGATATTTGGCAGTGAATCAACAACGTTGATGTACAAATAAGGAAAAGATGTGATGCTACGGAGATGTGGTTCTTGAGACGAATGTCTCGAATATCAATTGCCTTGACGAGACAAATGAAACTAGAACGTTGTAGACAGACAGATGGGTGGACGGGTAGGAGGACAGGCGAACAGGTGGACAGGCGGACAGGCGGACAGGCGGACAGGTGGACAGGCAGACCAGGTGGACAGGCAGACGGACAGGCAGGCGGACAGGTGGAGAACATGCAGGCGGACAGGTGGACAGGCAGACGGACAGGCAGGCGGACAGGCAGACGGTCAGGCAGGCGGACAGGCGGACAGGTGGACAGGCAGGCGGACAGGCAGGTGGGCAGGCAGAAGGACAGGCAGAAGGACAGGCAGGCGGACTGGTGGGCAAACAGGCGGACAAGTGGATAGGCAGCCGAGCAGGTGGACAGGTGGACACGTGGGCAGATGGACAGGTGGACAGGCAGGCGGACAGGTGGTCAGATGTATAGACAGGCAGGCGGACAGGTGGACAGATGATCGGACAGGCCGGCGGACAGGTGGACAGATGGACGGACAGGCAGGCGGACAGGTGGACAAGTGAACGGACAGGAAGGCGGACAAGTGGACAGATGGACAGGCAGGCAGACAGGTGGACAGGTGGACAGACAGACGGACATTCGGACAGGTGGACAGACAGGCGGACATTCGGACAGGTGGACAGGTAGATGGACAGGTGGACAGATGGGAGGACAGGCGAGCAGGTGGACAAGTGGACAGGTGGACGAACAGGTGGACAGATAGACATGAGGACAGGTGGACTGATGGGCGGACAGGTGGACAGGTGGACGGACAGGCGAACAGGTGGACAGGTGGACGGACAGGCGGACAGGTGTACGGACAGGCGGACAGGCGGACAGGTAGACAGATGGACGAACAGGTTGACAGATGGACAGGTGGACAGGTGGACAGGCAGGCGGACAGGTGGACATATGGACGGACAGGCGGACAGGTGGACAGGTTGACAGGCAGGCGGACAGGCAGGCGTACAGGTGGACAGGCAGGCAGACAGGTGGACAGATGGACGGACAGGTGGACATGTGAACTCCTGGACAGGCAGGCGGACAGGTGAACAGACAGGCGGACAGGTGGACAGGTGTACAGTTGGACAGGTGGACAGGCAGGCGGACAGATGGATGGACAGGCGGACAGGTGGACAGGCAGGCGTACAGGTGGACAGGCAGGCAGACAGGTGGACAGATGGACGGACAGGTGGACATGTGAACTCCTGGACAGGCAGGCGGACAGGTGAACAGACAGGCGGAAAGGTGGGCAGGTGTACAGTTGGACAGGTGGACAGGCAGGCGGACAGGTGGACAGATGGATGGACAGGCGGAAGGTGGACAGCTGGAAAGGCAG
>JACEFZ010011000.1:177500-185000 GCA_014155875.1 Cepaea nemoralis | reverse complement strand
AATATAGTGTATCATTTACAGCTACAACAATTGGCTGTTCTCAGCAATGTTACTTACAGTGGTCCTCAAGTTATCAATCCGATGTACTTATTTAGTCTGGTATCATTATGGTTCCCAACCATAGCATTTATTAAGGATATATATGCCCACACAGACAAAACGTTCTGACACACCTGTTGAAAAGAAAAACGGATATGCTTTAGGGCTATTAATATAGATATATAAATGAAAGGGGATCAAATTCAATTATATCTGGTTTTACGTTATACCCTACCTGGCCCGGTCTTTCACATCTTTAAGAAAGACGTCTGCAAAGAGGATCGCACTAAAATGCAAATCTATAGCTCCAAATGTGACCCCTAGGGATCTCACGGAAAGCTGCAATGGGTTTCTAAAGGACACAAAGCTAATGAACGAAACCAAGACAACCAGAAAGCCAGGCAAATGGCTTGAATATGTCGCGCTGCAGAGTCGCCCCCCCCCCCCCCCCCCCACCTATACAAAATACATTCACACACGTACATACACAGACAGACAGACAGACAGACAGACAGACAGACAGACAGACAGGCAGGCAGGCAGGCAGGCAGGCAGGCAGACAGACAGACAGACAGGCAGGCAGGCAGGCAGGCAGACAGACAGGCAGGCAGGCAGATGAAACCATCACTGCCTTTCTCAAGTCCCCACTAATGATACTCATGCTTATTTACTAAATATGGTGGAAAAAAACAAAGCTATCCACCAGCTTTCTTGCGGTAAGGCCCCTGGTCCTGACTCAATTCCGGCAGAGATCTACAAAGCAGGTGGACCGGTTATAATAGAGCAGTTTCACCAAGTCTTTACAAACATATGGGTGAACGATACCATGCCACAAGATTTCAAGGACGCAGCAATAGTTCACCTTTACAAACTTAAAGGAAATCACCAATCATGTGACAACAACCGAGGCATCTCCTTGCTCTCAATTACAAGGAAGATACTCGCCATAATTCTTCTCTATCGCCTCACAACCCGTCTTGACCAAGGTTTTCATCCTGAGAGCCAATGTGGCTTCAGAAAAGAACGAGGAACTGTTGACATGATTTTCGCTGCAAGGCAGCTGCATGAGAAATGTCAGGAACAGAACTCCAAAATGTTTTACACTTCATTGATCTCACCAAGGCTTTTCATACAGTCAGCAGAGAGGGACTGTGGAAGATTATGGCAAAATATGGCTGTCCACAAAAGTGTGTCCAAATAGTGCGGCTGTTTTATGATGGTATGCAGGCAAGAGTACAGGAAAATTGCGAATTTTCTGAGTCCTTTCCTGTCACCAAGGAGTGAAGCAAGGCTCTGTCATGGCACCAACACTGTTCAACCTGTTTTCAGCTATGCTGATGAATGTCTTCAAGAACGACATTGGAATAGACATTAACTACCGCACAGATGAAAAGTTATTCAATCTCAGAAGGCTGAAAGCTAAAACCAAAACTACCAGTGACAGCGCCAGATAGCTCATGTTTGCTGATGATTGCGTTGTATACGCCAACTCATAGGCGGACATGCAACATAATGTTTCAGCTTTCTCACATGCCTGTGCCAACTTTGAACTCAATATCAACTTGGAGAAGACTGTAGTTATGTACCAGCCAGCTCCAGGAAATAATCACACCGTGCCAGATATCAAGGTGAACGGTCATAGACTAAGTGTTGTGGACAAGTTCACCTATCTTGGCAGCACTGTGTCACAAGCTGCCACAATTTATGGCGACGTGAATGCAAGAAACTCCAAGGCCAGCGCGACCTTTGGCAGACTGTACAAAAATGTGTGAGACAGAAATGGAATACGCCTGCAAACAAAGCTGAAAGTCTACAAAGCAACCATAGTATCCACAATGCTATATGCTTGTGAAACCTGGACTGTCTACCAGCGACACGCCAGGAAATTGAACCATTTCCACAGTCTGCCTTAGGAAGCTATTAAAGATTGAATGGCAAGACAAGATCCCAGACACTGAAGTCTTGGAATGAGCGTCCATGCCCAGTATCCACACTCTACTAATAAAGAATCAGATTCGCTTGGCTGGTCATTTGACTCGCGTGCCAGGTCACAAGCTCACTAATCGATTTTTTTTACGGCGAGCTGCGCCGTGGTAAACGCTCCCAATGTGACCAGAGGAAACGCTTTAAGGACACTCTGAAGATCTCACTAAAAGCTTCTGGAATTCATCACGACTCTTGGAAGACTGCTGCCAAAGACCGAAATTCGTGGCGTACATCATTACGCAAGGGTGTAGTCACTTGTGACGTAAACAGGACTGCAAGAGCTGTGAAGAAAAGGCTGGACAGAAAACCACTGCAGGACATCCTATTCCTGGAACGTCAAAGAACATTTCGAGCCAAAATAGGCCTTACCAGCCATCTTAGAACTCACTCCTCCAAACCCACTGGATGAAATGAATGGTCATCGTCATTCTTGATGGACAAACATCATTTGATTTATTTTAATTTTACGTCTTTTCAAATAAAATCAACCTTTTCTATCTATTCCACTGTTATTACATCAATAAGACAAGTTCGTATTTGGTATGCTGATAATTTTTAATCTTTATTTTTATTGTACAATGATTATTCCAAATCAACTTCTGTTTTTAAATTAATTTATTTTCTAATAATGCCAATCATGACCAAAGCTTGTGAAGGTTTATCGAGCTGTGTGTTTGCTTGGATTTCTTTGAAGGGTGCGCGATCCTGTAATTTGAAAAGAGAGTCCAAATTAATTATTGTAATGATTTTATATAAAATGTATAGAGACAGTACTGAAATGTTAAATAAAATCTGTATTGACAGCGAATTAACAACGTTAATGTACAAATAAGGAAAAGATGTTATACAACGGAGATGTGGTTCTTGAGACGAATGTTGGAAATATCAATTCCCTTAAAGAGACTAATGAACTAGATCAGGTGTGGGCAAACGTTTTGTGCGAAGGGCCACATTGACAAATGTAAAGCTATTGGGGAGCCGCATATATATTATGTCCACTTTGTTTACAGCAACCTATCACGATAAGTAATTATGAATTATTTATAGGTTATTAAACAGTATAAATAACTAATTATTGTAATTTTATTATACTTATACGCTTACACATTATATTTTACAATATGGACAAAATCTTTTACTAATTTGTTAACAAGATTTTTCAATTGTTTATTGTAATAAATTTTTAAAACTTCTCTATCAATGGCTTTAATTTAAACACAGACTACATTGTCACTACAATTGTTGATTTCAAATTAGATGTATGTAACTATTGCAATTTTTGACAATATTCTTGAAATCTAGGGCAAGTTTCCTTGTTGAAATTCGCATGGCAGCATCCTTATTAAATTCTTACATGTCGATAAATATTTTTCTATATTAAAATCGATAAATTCGCATTTTAGCATTACAAGATGAAGGTTAAGGACTGTTTACAAAAATAGAAAATTAGAAAGAAATGTTATCAAAAATATTAAAACAATCATTAACGGTACATGAAAGTCTGTAAACTTCACTAAAATAACATAAGAACGAAGTAAACTTTTTTATTTATGAATGTCCTCGAGGGCCGCATAATATCTGTTGCCAGGCCACATGCGGCCCGCGGGCCGTAGTTTGCCCACCCCTGAACTAGGACGTTATATACGAGTATAAGCAAGAGATAAACGGCATTCTTTTGTAGTGTGATAAGAAGAGAGGCATTGGAGAATATCGTGATAACTAGATTTGGGGGGGGGGGGGGGGGGGGGAGAGAGAGAGGCAGAGGTAGACCAAGAGAAATGATGCTGGATGGGCTGAGACGGTGGCATGGAGAAATATCATCAGCAGAGTTGATCTAGAACAACAAGGACCGAGATCTGGGGAGAGACATGGACGCCTACGCCAGCTGGCGAGGCACATGATAATGATTGATTATATTAAAGACCACAATTAGCAGGGTACTAATCAGAGAGTTGCTTTTTGCGGATGATGCTGCGATTACGACCCACTCTGAAGAAGAATTACAACATCTACTATCTGCATTCTCCAATGCTTGTTCTGAATTTGGTTTAACAATTAACAAAAAGAAGACACAGATTATGTCACAAGGTGCACATGGTGTACCATCAATCTTTATTGACGACGCCGAACTGGAGATAGTAGACCATTTTACATATCTAGGATCAGAGGTAAATAGCAAATTATCCCTAGATCAGGAAATCAACATCAGGATTGGCAAGGCAACAACAACAATGAACATGTTAGCAAAAAGAGTCTGGGAGAACAGGAAGCTTACTGCCAAAACAAAAGTCCTCGTCTACCAAGCCTGTGTCCTTAGTACTCTTCTTTATGGCAGTGAAACCTGGACAACTTACTCACGCCTAGAGAAACGTTTAAACAGCTTTCATATGCGGTGTCTGCGAAGAATTCTTGGTATTAAGTGGCAAGACAAAATCACAAATACTGAAGTATTGGAAAGATCAGGTTGTGTGACGGTGTATTCCATGCTCAGTCTTCGTAGACTTAGATGGATAGGACACGTTAGGAGGATGGATGATGGTAGAATACCAAAGGATATCTTTTTGGTGAATTACAGATGGGTAAGAGATCTCAGGGTCGGCCTCTACAAAGATGTGTGTAAGCGGGACATGATTGATACAGGCATTGTAAATGTACATTGGGAGCACGTCGCCGCTGAACGTGTTGCATGGAAGGCAACTATCAGAAACGGAATAAAGACAAAGGAGAAAATGATTGCAGATAAAGCACACACAGAGCGTGAGAGATGTAACATGGTGCATAATGGTGGAAATGACCATGTTTTCACATGCACCTACTGTGGGCAAACATTTGCAGCAAGAATTGGCCTTACCAGCCACACTCGCCACCGCCATGGATCGTAGTTATTAAGCCTTTTTAAAGCACAATGTACCAAACTATCGTCTGTCAAGACGGAAAGGTGCCAATGATTAAAGGCTACAAAGTGTAAAGAGTGTGAGGCAGTGAACTGATACTGTGTGGCCGAAAGGATATGAGCAATTTATCTTAAACATCCGGGTGTGATGATGACGTGTTAGCGGGTTTAACCCCTACACAGGTCAGCTGGACTAAAATGCTTATTCTCGTCTTTGCTTGGGGATGTAAATTACAAGTACCTCAGAAGTCGGAGTGGCTACGCCTGATTTCGAGGGATACTGGTAAAAGGCAAAGTTAATCCACATGCAAAATCACTTCATCTTCAATTGTGGCAGCTTGTGACAGTGCTGCCAAGATAGGTGAACTTGTCCACAACACTTAATCTATGACCATTCACTTTGGTATTCGGCACGGTGTGATTACTCCCTGGAACTGGCTGGTACATAACTACAGTCTTCTCCAAGTTGATATTGAGCCTAAAGTTGGCACAGGCATGTGAGAAAGCTGAAACATTGTGTTGCATGTCTGTCTCTGAGTTGGCTTATAGAGCGCAATCATCAGCAAACAGGAGCTCTCTGACGGTGTTGCTGTTAATTTTTGTTTTAGCTTTCAGCCTTATGAGATTGAATAACTTTCCATCCATGCGGTAGTTGATGTCTATTCCAATGTCGTTGTTCTCGAAGGCATTCGTCAACATTGCTGAAAACATTTCTTCTTCTTCCTCTTCTTCTTCTTCTTCTTCTTCTTCTTCTTCTTCTTCTTCTTCTTCTTCTTCTTCTTCTTCTTCTTCTTCTTCTTCTTCTTCTTCTTCTTCTTCTTCTTCTTCTTCTTCTTCTTCTTCAGTTCACACAGTGGTCCATTGAGTTTATCTTCCACTGTCGTCTCTCTGGGCCAGAAGGTTTGCCTAAATATTTTGCGAGATTGCGTGGCATTCCTGACATTTCTCTTGCAGCTGCCTTGCAGCGAAAATCATGTCAACAGTTCCTCGTTCTTTTCTGAAGCCACATTGACTCTCAGGAAGGAGACCTTGATCGAGGTGGGCCGTGAGACGATTGAGAAGAATTCTGGCGAGTATCTTCCCTGCAATTGAAAGCAAGTAGATGCCTCGGTGGTTGTCACAGGATTGGCGGTTTCCTTTACGATTGTAAAGGTGGACTTTTGACGCATCCTTGAAATCTTGTGGCATGGTCTCGTTCACCCATATGTTTGTAAAGACTTGGTGAAGCTGCTCTGTTAGGACCGGCCCATCTGCCTTGTATATCTCTGCCGGGATGGAGTCAGGACCAGGTGCCTTGCCACTGGAGAGTTGCTGGATGGCTTTGTTTACTTCCACTATGGTTGGCAGGTCATCAAGTGTATCATTAGTGGGAACTTGAGGAAGGCAGTTGATGGTTTCATCATCGAAGAAGGAAGTTGCATTTAAGATGTTGCTGAAATGCTCTGCCCAGCGTTAAAGGATTTCTTTCTTATTGGTGACCAATGTTCCCCAATCTGCACTGAGGAGAGGAACTATGCCTGGTGATGTAGGACCATAGACCGCTTTCAGTGAGTCGTAGAAGTTTTTCATATCATGTCTGTCAGCAAAGCCTTGAATTTCATCAGCTTTGCTGCTCAGCCAGGAGTCCCTCATGTGCCGACGTTTCTGCTGCACTACTCTCTGAATGTTCTTGAAGGCATCTTTTTTTTATGTTGACTTCGGGTCATTCAAATGTGCCATGAGGAGAAGATGTTTCTCGGCCAGCAATTGGTTGATGTCTTTAGAATTTTCATCAGACCAGTCTTTATACTTTCGGGTGGGGGGGGGGGGGGGGGGGGGGGGGGGGGGGTTGGACCCAGGATTTCCATAGCAAGTGTTGTAAATTATGTCGTATAGGCTCTCCACTCTGTTTCTGCATCCTGTTTAGCTGCAGCATTGGGCTTGAGGCGGTCTTCCAGCATATTTTCAAACGACAGCTTCATTTTCTTGCTGCTTAGGCTGGTGACATTTAGTTTTTATTTATTTATTTTTTTTTTTTTTGGCATTTTCACCCCTGAGGATGCCGTGGTGGTTTGATGAGTATGTTATTTTCGAGATAATGAGACGATGGTCTGACCAACATTCGGCACCACACATGTATTTTGTCACCCGAACGTCTTGTCTGTCACTCCTCTGATGCTGACATAGTCAATGAGTGCCAGTGTTTTCGAGCGAGTGTGCATCCACGATGTCCTATTTCTCATGGCGAGACGGAAAATTGTGTTCGTAATCAGGAGATCGTGTTCGGCACTAGTCTGAAGAAGGAGGAGTCCATCTGCTGTTACAATTTTCGACTCCGGCTTTCAATAATGCCACTCCAAGCGGTGGTGTCCGTACTTACTCTGGCATTGAAATCCCCAAGGGAGTATAAGTTTGTCTCCTTTGGGAGCAGATGTTAATACATTGTGAAGGTCCCTCATAGAACTTGTTCTTGACATCAGTCTCATTGGTCATAGTGGTGCGTAGATACTCACAATGGTTTCACTGCTTCCTTCCATTCAGCAGGGGCAATTTAATGGCCACTGAGCCTGTCGTTTATAAAACTTTGGAACTCCAGCTAATTT
>JACEFZ010011000.1:162500-172500 GCA_014155875.1 Cepaea nemoralis | reverse complement strand
GGACTAGTACACTCTTCCCTAACCTTCTAATTAGGAAGAGAATATGCGTCAAGAGCATCTGAATTATACTCTTCGACTTCTGTCTGAAATATTGACTGTTGATCGAGGTTGTCTTAAACATACCCCACTCACATGCAAATTCTATAGGAGGACCTTAGGATTTGCCTTCTGTCAAAATCCAAAATAGACTTAGACTAAAATCCCAGGGAGCTGGGAATAAAGGTTAAGAAGCCTTAAAACCACTTCTATCCAGTCTATAGTGTGTTTGTTTGTTTGTTTGTTTGTTTTATTTTTTGGTTGCCCCAATATAAAATTCAATATCTCAGTAAATAACTGAGGGAAAATGATGAGATTTAGCATATAATCTTATCGATATGTCCACCCAACAAAAAAATTTTTGTTCTGGAGATTGTACAGCAGATTTTAATGTTTGTTTATATGCGGTATATAATTTAAGGCTCCGGGATTAATACCATCATTTTAAGAGTATTACAGCTTCAGCAAGACACACCCCCGCTATTTTTGAAATTGTCTCTAGTGTTTTTTTTTTCTTTTTGGCACAAACAGCGCGGAGTTAAATGGTATTGTTCAGAGGTGTCTCCAATGGGGGTTCTTTCATGAAGCGTGATTATAGAAATAAACTAGCTGACTCGGTCCGGTTTCACCCAGCTCCTGGCGGGGATCTATCTATCTATATATCTATCTATCTATCTATCTATCTATCTATCTATCTATCTATCTATCTATCTATCTATCTATCTATCTATCTATCTATCTATCTATCTATCTATCTATCTATCTATCTGTCTGTCTGTCTGTCTGTCTGTCTGTCTGTCTGTCTGTCTGTCTGTCTGTCTGTATGTCTGTCTGTCTGTCTGTCTGTCTGTCTGTCTATCTATCTATCTCTCTCTCTCTCTATCTATCTATCTATCTCTCTATCTATCTTTCTATCTATCTTTCTATCTATCTATCTATCTATCTATCTATCTATCTATCTATCTATCTATCTATCTATCTATGGTGTGAAGTGGGCTGTAGGAAAACTATAATGGGACTGACAGGAGAACCAATTCAAGATCTATAATGGCAAGAATGGGTATCCGACACCATTCTCACCACAGGTATGATGACAGTGAAATGGTGATTTCAAGACATAACACATTCACATATACTAGGTATAGTCATGGTCAGGTCTCAGTCAGACATGACTGAGCTACTGTATAACAGTAGACGGTACTACCTGCTTTCTGTTAGCGCCGAATGTTGGGCGGCGCTTACCAAACCCGACACCCCACATTGTGCCAACGGCTTCGAGCGGAAGAGCGCAATTGGGAGGATGCAAGCCTTATTCTGGTGCGGGGAAATGCAACCTAACGACAAAATGTCATGGCCGGGCAGACCAGGCCCTAAGCCTTGGTTGGCAGCTGGTGTAGAATCGAAGTTCCGACAGGTGGACAGTTAGAGCATTGCTTTGCTGATCCGGCAGTGTCTGCAGCTTGTCTTGTTCCAGATGTATTGGTTCTACTATTCATGTGGTGTTAACTAGTCAGGCCGAAAGAGGGATCATGCTGCATGGGCAACACATGGTCACTATATTCTAGCCCAGGCTTTGTGCTATGGAGAGGTAGTATCAGTCACATTCGCCACCGTCATGGGTTGTAGTTATTAAGCGTCTTTGAAGTATAATGTAACAAACTGTCATATGTCTAGATGACAAGGTGCCAATGACCCAATGATATGAAATGATAGTCGCATGTAATCATGTAAACAATAATATGATTTAACATCAACATGTACGATAAATTACGTAACTTAAAATGTTACTTGTGTGTATGACAGGAATACATATTTCAGAATGAGATTTCGCCTTGGGTCAGCTGGGACAGAGTTCTTTGCAAATGCAAGTCTTATTCGGCACCAAGTTTTTCCTCATCGCTATTGAACAGGATCGTATAACCTGTCGCTCTGGTTGAGAGCTAGAAAGAGACGACCAAGAATGTATAGTTTCTGGGATCTTTTTTTTTTCGAAGTTGCTGTGATATAATAAAACGTCCTTACCCGTTCCTATTTATTGACTCCCTTAAAAATAAACAACCCCTTTCAATTACTGTTTAAGTAACTTACTTAATGTAGGAGAAAATAAAACAGCGATAGACTGACCGTGGCAGCTTAATTTATTTGGCTTTATTATGGCCTACGCACCTGGCCAACAGTCGTCGACTGATTGAAAAACAAAGACTAAAGTAGCCTTTTTAGTTCAGACTAAGAAAGGAAAACAGACGTGCGTTCCCCGTGTAGGGTTTCTTTTCCAGTGTAGGGAAAGGTATTTTTGCCTTTTACAACCATAATTCTCTTCAGCTATTGAAGAGAAGCGAGTGGTGGTTTTGGTGAGACTGCATTTCATAACTAGCATCAGGATCCTGGGTTAAAAGCCTGATGAAGGTGAGTCAGGACTAAATGGCTTAACCATGTTCTGGATCTATAAATACATCAATGTTTACTGCTGCACTCATAAGCGGCAAACGCAGCAAAAGAGATACATACGAAGACAACTGACGGTGTGATTGAGGAAGTCCTATTTTAGTAGGAATATCCAGGATGGACTTCAAGATCTACTAATCTACAAAGATGAAGATCAACAGAGTACTGACAACAGTGTATCGTTTGCTTTACTTCTGAGAAGTATCACCTATGGCCTCATCATACAACCAAGTCAGTGAAACTGGGACAATCCTTCCACAAGTTACTAAAACTAACAACAGTGAGTAACCTTCAACTGTTGGTTGGATTACCAAGTTAATATCCAACAATGGATAAGTCTTCGAAAGAACGTCTCACAGCTGCAACAGTTAAACATAAAGATTCATCTATTCACCACCAAGTTCTAGCTATGAACACCAACTCAAACAAATGGGAAGAGACACTGAAACAACTTTATAAGTCAATACAAGCAACTTCAGAACCGCTGAACCATAACTACACCAGATTACCTCAAGGTCCCAAAACCTGAACACCATAAAAAAAGACCATATGAAAGCAGCTAGCGGAGTAAATGCCTTTACGCCGGCAACCACAGGAATCACCTGATGGCTTGTAACCCTGGATATGTGGTGGAATAATATTCTTCAGTCTCATGCCTGCAGCAGAATCCTGGTATTAATTCCAGATGAACCAAATGAATAACAAGCAGAATTGTATGTCTACACTGAAAGTAAATAATGAATCAGAACTCTATGCTGGTCCCATGTCGGCCTAACTACCCCATCATCAAGTATGGGATGGCCTATCAACATGAACCGAGTATGTGACAAAACCTCTTGAACTAAATTGGGAAACGGTTAACGTAAACCGAGCTGTTGGACAGTCGTCATCTTTTCATCGATAAGATGATATATCGAAGAACCTTCTGCAAGAGCTTAAGTTGCATCTCCTGAAAGTATGACAGACCTAGGCACCAATTTCATTTGGAACACATCTCAATGGCAACAGAGTATTCTTGAATTCAGCTCCACAGAGGAGATATGTATATGTGGTGAATTTATTTCCTAATAGGGATTATAAGTATTTCCGCAACAAACTTCAGTGGACATTAAAACATGACTGTGAGTATTTATTGCTGTCCCTAATAATTATGGACAGTAACAGCTTAGCACTGGAGAGGAATATCCACCCGCAATGCCTAAATGAACACTATAATTAATTAATTTAATTATTAGTATCAACTGCTTTTATGTGGGTGTTTTTTTTTAATGCCATGTATAAAGAGTGTTTTATTTGGTAATGGTGTACAAATAAAGGGTTATGTTATGGTATATATGTATAGTATTTTGACACCAACTCATTATTTTTTTTAAATGAGAAAATGGTAAAAAGTGTCAGAAACAAATGTTTATATGTTGGGGTTCTATATCCTTAGATCTTTATTTGCCTTAATTATGAGGGTAAATAGAAGTAGACCCAATTTGTGGTTGTTGTGTTGTCTGTAATAACCTTGCTTTTTTCTGGGGTCACTGGGTACTATATTGTAACAATGCAAATAATTCCCATGCCTGTCTGAAAATGCATAGTGTTCATTACACACATATACATGTAACTGCAGATCTTGATTCATACTTGAACTGTTTGTCCAAAATTTGTTGATGTGTACATCAAGTAAATGTGGTGTTCATCAGTGGTTGTTATATGTTGTGAACAATCAATGTCTTCTAGCACTATAGTAAATTGTAAAGGGTGATAAGTGGGAATGGAGAAGTACTCATAAATACAGCTATGAACAGGAGTGAACTATTTTCCTCCTTGTGTTTATGGTAGAATTCCATGATCACCTCAAGTGGCTAAATAATAGAGAATCAAATTAAATCCCCTAGACACTTTTAACAAAATATTCTCATAAAGTAAAATCCACATCCCACAGTTGTATATCCCTTAGTGGACGTTGCAGTCAACACCAGCATTATTCAGCTGCTGTTGATGTTCCTTGCAAGACTACGCTCAGTAGTTTGCCATTGCTTTCTGAGCGACCGGCTCACATACCCCGTAAGTAACCAACGCGACGCTATCCGCTGCCGAATCACGCGTAGTTGTGTTTCTCACGTGGATATACGGGATTATGGATAAAGTCGTTGACTCCTTCGCCAGGGAGACTGGCCTCTAGGATCTACACACATACAATCATATATATACACATATCTATACATATACCAACATAGTGGTAATATCTGGCAATGTCTCTCATCTAGGTTTACTACCTTTAAACTCCTCTCTCTCTCTCTCTCTCTCTCTCTCTCTCTCTATCTCTCTCTCACTCTCTCTCTCTCTCTCTCTCTCTCTCTCTCTTTTCTTTATGTCCTCTTCTCTCTATCTCTCTCACTCTGTCGGGCCCGATAGACGTTTCCGTAGTCGAACAGGTCCCGTCGTTACACTTGCTGCCTTCACCTTATCGGTCACGTCATGAGGAATGGAGTATCTACGTCCACATCTCTCATTCAGATACACGGTTTCTTTGCAGCCGCTCCTCCACCAAAGTTGGTTCAGCAGATTAAATGTTCAGTGGTGTTAATATAAGAATGCCTGACCTTCGGGCTTACCTGCCGGTAATCAGTCTCTGCGTCAGCCTCATGTGAGTTACAACTGACACATGTTCATCATGTAAGGGTAACGCACACCAAATACCCGTCACATAGTTTGGGTATTGTATGCACCACAACACCTATGCTTCAAACACAACCATGATAATATCCTATAACATTCACCATGGAATAACATGTTACATCTAAAACACACTACAACAATAATCAATATGCATCAAGAAAGCTACTCATAACAATAGCGCAACAAACATTCGCCCTAGTGGGTGTGTTATAACTATTTTAAACATCATACACATTCCGTATATTAAGATTTTAATTTTTTTTTTAAACATTCATGGAAACTAGTCTTTGCATAGCATGATACTCCCACTTGTGTGGTAAGAATAAAAGAAATATAGTAATACAACTATATACAACAACATGAGCAAATAATAGCTCTCTTCGAAGTGACACACATCGGACAGAGGAAATGAAACTCCACAGATGTAGAGACTGTCGTTACCTAGCTGAATGATTACTAGGAAATAAATCCTATAGGAAATTCTAAACAGCAAAAGAATCAAACCACCATAGACCTGAGTCAGGTCTATGGACTATTGAGTACAGGTAGCCTAGAGTCTTGCACAGTCCAGTGACAAGACGTGAAAGGTGAGAAGATTCTGAATCACGCTTTGCGTGAGGATAGCAAGGCGGATGTTCGAGCAGGAGACCACGGGTCCTTGAGAGCTCATTCACGTCTGGACCGCGTTCGAATTCGGACTGCAGATGGCAAATGGCAGACGTCTATCTAGCCACCACTTTTGTGTAGATGCAGTGTTTGTGAAGCTGTGGTCGAATGTCGATGTCATTTGATAGATCTAGCGACAGATGTTGATTGCAGAGATCGAGTGCAAGTATTATTGTTTTAGTGACACTGATTAGACATTGTTTTAAAGAAAGACATAATACACCGTGTGAAAACTGATGCAGCTGTCGTGTTATGAAGAAGTCATTGTTAAAGTGGTGTTGACTGTTATGTGATATATATGTGGAGATGTATAGAAGGCAGAAAGGCTGATACTACCACCAGTCAGTTAAGAATCACTCCTGGAGAACAACAGGGTGCTCATTGCCAGAAGCACAAGAGTAACTCTCTGGCACAAGACTTATCGATAAATTATATTTATATATAAAAATCGGTCTTTACCTTATTCTTTCAGGCGACGATCTAATACAGGATTCCCAAGCCCTAGTATATATACCCAAGTTTGACTATCGCCCTTCCCTGTTGGCCGGCCTTTGAACTTCTCATCTGCGTTTAGCAAATAGGTGTCAGGTATCCTTAACCAGCCGTTAGTCAGTTCGCACATTAGTTCGGTTAAAAGTTTCCCCTCATTCTTGAATTCTGCCTCACCGTTTAATGCCAAAATGTGTCAAGTGTCATTACACATTGCAGCTCCTTTCGCGGTTGAATAGAAATTGCGTCAGATTTGCGATGTTACAATCTTTGTAGACCCCAGAACGTGTTCGCTTTGTGCGCCGGCAGTCTACTTCTAATTTTGCGTCATAGATTTGTAGACACTGAGTAGTGCGGTGAAATTTTTTCTACCATCTCAATCCTCTTCTTTTTTAAATCTTTGTTGCAGAATGAGTGATTCATTCTGATTTAATTCAATGCGTTCCGTCACAATGACAATAAAGAAAGAAGGAAGATAACAAATAAATATACGATGACAATGAGGATAAAACTGGAGATACAATTAAATATAAAAATGAAGAAAACAACAAAGATAGGAATGAAGATAATAATACAAATGAAACAAAAGACATCAATGAAGATACGACTGAAGATTACTATGAAGATAAGAATGAAGATAACATTAAAGCAAAGAATGGAGATAACAATAAAGATAAGATTGAAGACGACAATAAAGATAAGACTAAAAATAACAGTAAAGATATGAATGAAGATAATAATGTAGATAAGAATGAAGATAGTAATACAAATTAGACCCAAAGATAACAATAATGTTAAAACTGAAAATAACAATAAATATAGAACAACGACAACAATAAAGATAAGATCAAAGATAACATAAAGATAAGACTTAAGATAATAATAAAGATAAAACTGAAGATAGCAATAAAGATAGACCAAAGATAACAATAAAGATAGCAATAAAGATAGAATAAATATAACAAAGATAGACCAAAGATAGCAATAAAGATAGAATAAATATAACAAAGATAGACCAAAGATAGCAATAAAGATAGAATAAATATAACAAAGATAGACCAAAGATAGCAATAAAGATAAGACCAAAGATAACAATAAAGGTAAGACTGAAGATGACAATTCAAAGCATGTCAGGAGCAAAGAAAGCAAAACATGATGACAAATGGCAGAGGACAATAAACAATCAAAGTCGTGCATGACGCTCGGGAGTTAAACATAATATTTACCTCGACGTTCCTCATTTCGGTGGTTGTACGAGAGGTGGTCAACACCTACAATCAAATAATAAAAATAAATGTTGAACATATTATATTACCATATCACTGCGTAGGAAAGTGACTTCATTACACTATCGACAGATGCAAGATTTCTTCTTCTGCTTCTTCTTCTTTGTTTCTTCTTCTCTTTCTTCTTCTTCTTCTTCTTCTTCTTCTTCTTCTCTTCTTCTTCTTCTTCTTCTTCTTCTTCTTCTTCTTCTTCTTCTTCTTCTTCTTCTTCTTCTTCTTCTTCTGCTTCTGCTCCTTCTTCTTCTTCTTCTTCTTCTTCATCTGCTCTTTTATTTTGCTCTTCTTCTTCACCTTTGTCTTCTGATGCAGCAGAAGAAACAGTAAAAGACGCAGAAGACGAAACAGAAAAGAAACAAAAAATGAAGATGATGACTGTAATGATGATAGGGATATTCACTGCTTTGTGTTTATATTATGTTGCTTTTGTTAATATTTGATTCACATACAATTTCCAGATTAAAATATTAATGACATTGCCACCAACACCATTTTCCGGACTGTCAGGAGTTCGTATGTTCAAACCCTCCATCTAAGCGTACATTATTAAAAATTGCTTTCGTCTCACAATTCGTCTTAGCCTAAAGTGTGTACCTGGAAGTGGTCTTGGCAGTAAAGGCGACAGTCCTGTTAATGAGCACACCAATCGTTTAGAGTTGATTGGTCTTTACAGGCCAGGAATATTACCATCTACCCAATATACCTCCTGGCGTGGAAAAGGTTCTTGTGATTTCCTTTACCAGCAACAATTAATTCCATAGACAGGTAGACAGCATAATATATACAAACAGGCATACAGGCAGACAGACCTTCTTACAGGAACTCAGACAGACGTACAGAAAGGCAGGGGTAGGTAGGTAGGTAGGTAAGTAGGTAGGTAGGAAGGTAGGTAGGTAGGTAGGTAGGTAGGTAGGTAGGTAGGTAGGTAGTGCCATGGTCGTGTTTGTAGAGGATAGATCGTGGAATGATTTGGGGGGAAAGTGCGGTCTTTACGAGGAAACAGTGAAAGTGACCTACCACAAGCATGGTCACAAGAGGGTGACAAGCGCTAGGCACGCTCCGTGAAAGGAAGCGTCACCTTCAATCAGTTGGGTTTCAACCACTGTCAAGTGCGGGCCAGGTTCTCGTTTTAAAGTAGTCATGGCCACACAATGAGCCGCTACAATATTAGTTATATTTAGAAGTTGTGTAGACTCTAAGTATTGGGTACGATTGGTGAATGTGGTATAAATGATAATGGACACTGTACAATATTTGGAGTCAATACAGTAATCAAATACACCCGTGTTTTGTTTGTGAGGAAATGTTGAGTTGTGTTCTAAATCGTGAGTTTTTACAGATTGTGCAGAGTGGAAGAGCTTAAACAGAACATAAGATAATAATAGAAATAGCTACAGTGAGAAGATCACAGCATCGCCAGGCAGAAAGGTATCGGCACAGAAACGTGATCACAGAAGTAATAAATATATAATATGTATTCGCCATCGCTCACTTTCGCCACGTAAAAAGGCCAGGTATCTGCACCAGAGCTTGGGTAATATATGCGCCACAGTATAAACAGCAATATACTTCTAGTGCTGTAGTAAAAACCAAACTACATTCATCAGAACCCTGGTAGGTAAGTAGGTAGGCAGGTAGGTTGGTATTTGTACCAATAAGCTCCAGAGACTAATCACCCCGAGCCGAATATCAAAGTGAATGGTCATAGACTAAGTGTTGTGGATAAATTCACCTATCTTGGCAGCACTGCGTCACAAGCTGACAAAATTGATGACGAAATGGACGCAAGAATATCCAAGGCCAGCGCGGCCTTTCGCAGTCTGTGCAAGAATGTATGGGACAGAATTGAAGTAAGTGTGCAAACAAAGCTGAAAGTCTACAAAGCAGCTGTAGTAGTAGTAGTAGTAGTAGTAGTAGTAGTAGTAGTAGTAGTAGTAGTAGTAGTAGTAGTAGTAGTAGTAGTAGTAGTAGTAGTAGTAGTAGTAGTAGTAGTAGTAGTAGTAGTAAAAGTACTACATTTGTAAATGGCAATACAAAATCCCAGAGACTAAAGTCTTAGAAAGAGCGTCCATGCCCAGTATCCACACTCTATTAATGAAGAATCAGATTCGCTTGGTTGACCACTTGACCCGCATGCCAGATCACAGGCTCCTTAAACGAATTTTTCACTGCGAGCTGAGCTGTGGTAAACGCTCCCAAGGCGGCCAGAGGAAATGCTTTAAAGACGCTCTGAAAATCTAATTAAAAGCTTTTGGAATTCATCATGACACCTGGGAGGCTGCTACCAAATACCGAATTTAGTGGCGTACATCATTACTCATGTGTGTAGTCACTTGTAAAGCAAACAGGACTTCAAGAGCTGCGAAAACTGACGGGAAAGAAAACAATAACTGCAAGAGATCTTCCTCCTG
>JACEFZ010011000.1:127500-157500 GCA_014155875.1 Cepaea nemoralis | reverse complement strand
TTAGAGCATTGCTTTGCTGATCCGGCAGCTTCTGCAGCTTGTCTTGTTTCAGATGTATTGGTATTACCTTTCTTCTGGGGTAAATTAGGCAGGCCGAGAGAGGGATCAGGTAGTACCGTCTGCTGTTATACGATAGCTCAGTCATATCTGACTAAGACCTGACACCATAATATCCGTTGCAAGTTGTCATTATTACGTAATCTCTTTCAAAACATTTAAATTATTAATTTTTGTCTATCCAGTAAGTTTTCAGTTAAAGGTTGTTTAGAATCGGATGAACAGTGCAGCTGAACAGACGGAGTATCCATATCTCAACAGATTAATTCAGAGGGGACTGAGTAGAATGTTTGGGGAAACTCAATGCCCAGAAGGGACTGAGTAAAGCAGTGGTTCTCATCCGGTGGGAAATTCCCCCCCCCCCCCACCTTTTTTAGAGTTTCCAAAGGGGGAGGGGGGATTGAGAATATTTCAAGATCGTGTTAATACAAGAACCGAATACTTGATATTGTTTTACCCTCCATATTTTATTACGGTTCTGTACTTCTCGCCCTTCTGAAATTCTTTATATAACACAGGTAGACCCGCAAATCACGTTTTATGTAGACGTCTAGACTTATTCTAGTATGTTTTATTAAATTTAGCTTCCAATTTTACGTATACTGTGTAGGGCGGAGGGCGGGGGATTGTAGGGAGGTAATACGAAAGGTGGAATGGCATTCTGAACATATGGCGAAGGGGTGCATGGGCCAAACCAGGTTGAGAACCACTGGAGTAGAGGGTTAGGGCGAAAATCGAAGCCCAGAAGGGACTGAGTAGAGGGCTTGGGCGAAACTCAAAGCCCAGAGGGCACTGAGTAGAGGGTTTGGGCGACACTCAAAGCCCAGAAGGGACTGAGTAGAGGTTTAGACGAAACTCTGAGCGCAGAGGCAAAGCCATGTGGACTTTAAGTCACATTACTCCTTGAATAATTCAGTGCTGTGGTGAAGGTGTTACGAGGGCAATTCGTAATTCTGCATACCGTGTTCGAAACACGTCTGGGTTCAGAAAACAATGGCAAACTCTTCTTTTTCATCTTCTTCTTCTTCTTCTTCTTCTTCTTCTTCTTCTTCTTCTTCTTCTTCTTCTTCTTCTTCTTCTTCTTCTTCTTCTTCTTCTTCTTCTTCTTCTTCTTCTTATTCTTCTTCTTCTTCTTCTTCCGCGTTCCGAGCCATTGAGGTTCTTTGCTGCAGATACAATCCGTCTCCATTCGTCTCTCTGGTTGACCTTCTCTTGCCAGTCGTTGATCCCAAGTGCTTGTAGGTCTGTATATGTATTATCTCTCCACCGTCTTCTTGGTCTACCTCGGGGTCTACGGTCATTTATTTCCTGAGTGTAAGCGAGTTTTGTTTCCCTATTGTCTTCCATTTATTCTATATGCCCCAGCCATTGTAGTCTATTAGCCTTCATAATACCAGTGATTAGCGGGGAATTAAACAGATCATAAATGTCTTTGTTACTTCTTCTTTTCCACTCTCCACTTTGTGTTTGTTTGATTGATTGATTGATTTAGGAATCGACATCACAGCATTCGGGGCATTCCCATAAGTGCTCCGTCCCCATCCTCAACAGCCAGCGAAGAGTTCCAACACTAATAGTACCAGTAGCAATCAGATTATAAGTCCGTCTCGCCTTTCCTTTGAGCGTTGAGCGTCGGCCAGATCCCTTCGTCACTCCTCGTTGTCTCATTCTTGCCAGACCATGGTAATCCATTTGCTCCTCCGAGGTGTGCACGTGCTCCCACAAGGCCGCAACCACGTCTGCCTTGTCATGTATCAATACTCCACCAAATTCTGCAGAGCCAGCCAATCTGTTCGTCTGTTCATTTCCCAGCACACCGGCATGCCCCGGAGAAAAGATGCAGGCGATGCTTGTCACCCGTGACCTCCGAAGCGAAGCAAGCCACTCCGCACGAAGTTAATGGGTCTAAAGATGCATCTTAAAACTTTGTTCTCAAAGGTTTGTAACTAGACTTCATCTCCTTTCGTTGTATTCCAGGTTTCAGAGCCATACAGCACAACAGGTCTGATCAGTGTTGTGTATATTGTGATCTTGGTGTTACGAGATAGCGCATTTGATTTTAGTAGATGTTGTAGTGCATAGTATATCTTATTTCCAGAATTGATTCTAGTTTTTTATTTCTTCCCTTATGATGTTGGAGCAGTTGAAGATTGTACCCAGGTACTTGTATGTTTCCGTTCTTTTAATGGTCATATTATCTATTTGTATGTAGCAAGAGTTTTTAGCTATTCCTTCTCTTGAAATTACCATATATTCTGTCTTATTTTGGTTGATAACCATCCGTTGGGCTTTTTCCTTTAAGTGAGTCAATATGTCCAATGTCTTTTGTTCATTTTCCCCTATAATATCTATATCATCTGCATAACCAAACAGCTTGGATGTTCCTCCAATATCACATTCCTCCTTTATCTTCCTTACAACTTTCTCTAGAGCCAGATTGAAGAGTAGCGGCGATAGTGCATCACCCTGTTTCAAGCCAGATGTTATTTGGAAAGGGTCTGATTTCCTGCCTTTATATGTTACTATATTATAAGTATCTTCCATGCATAGTCTGGTCATGTTGATTAACTTCCTTGGTATTCCAAATTCCTGCATAGCATTCCATAGACTATTCCTATGGACACTATCATAAGCCTTTTTAAAATCCACAAAAATGTTATGGAGATCTCTTTTATATTCCCAATTTTTCTCGGCTATTTGTCGTAAGATAAATATCTGATCTATTGTTGATCTGTTTTGTCTAAAACCCGCCTGGTAGTCACCTAATATGTCTTCTGAATATGGTTTTAGTCTATTTAGTAATACTGCGGATAGTATCTTATAGCTTGTGGACAGTAGTGATATTCCTCTATAATTTTCACATTGGAACTTGTCTCCTTTCTTAAAGATAGGTATCAATAATGACTCTTTCCAGTCATGGGGTAATTCTTCTGTCCTCCAGATTTTTATTATTAGTTCGTATAGCTTTAGATGTAATGCATGGCCACCTGCCTTTATAAATTCAGCAGCAATTCCATCAGCCCCTGTTGCCTTATTGTTTTTAAGTCGTGTGATTACATATAGGATTTCTTCAAATGCAGGTTCTTCAATTTGTGGTTCACACGTTAGAACCTCTTCCTGTGGGAAAGTGTTACTTGGAGCTTCACAATTTAGTAATTCAACAAAATATTCTTTCCATGTGTTGCACATTTCCTCATTGGTATTTATCATATTCCCATTTTTGTCTTTTAAACCATATGTGTTGTGTTGGTGCCCTCGTTTCATTGACTTCAGTTCTTTAAAAAACTTTCTGGATTCGTTTTTCTGGTGATTAGTTTCCATATCTTTGATTATATTACTCATATATTCTCGCTTCTGCTGTCGAACTATTTTTGTAGCCTCTTTACATTCATTTCTATATTGCTCTTCCTTTTGGATGTTGTTGATGTCATTTAACCATAAATGTCTGGCATTCTTTTTCCTAATGACTGCTTCTTCACATTTTTGATTGAACCATCTGTTCTTTCTATGCGTGGTTAACACACCAAGACATTCTTCTGCGGTAGATTGAATTGTATTCTTGATGTTCAACCAAGTTTGGTCAACGCTTTCCTCCAAAGGGTTTTGCAGAGTTTCAAGTTTACATTTTATTTCATCTGTAAATTTCTCTTTGACTGTAATTTCTTGTAGTTTTTCTCTGTTATATGTTGGGTGTAATCTTTGTAATTTAGTATATAAAGCTCTCTTAAGTTTTATTTTAAAATTTACTCCAACGAGGATGTGGTCGCTGTGGCACTCAGCTCCTCTATAACTTCTAGCTTGTTGTATGTTTGATGCATTTCTGTTGTTAATTAAAATGTAATATATTTGATTATAGGTTCTCTTGTCACATGATTTCCAAGTTTGTTTGTGTATATCCTTTCTTTGTAGTCTGGTATTGCTAATCTGCAGTCCTTTGGCTTCTGCTAGGTTGATGACTCTCCATCCATTATCATTTGAAGTTGTATGTAGGCTTTCCATACTGGCCACTTTTTTATGAGTTTGCTCTCTATCTATTTTTGCATTGAAGTCTCCCAGCACAATCAGGATGTCCTGTTTGGGGATTTCTTCTATGGCATCTTACAAATCATTATAAAAGTCTTCTTTAACGTCACCTTCTTTCTCTTCAGTAGGTGCGTGTACATTAATCATCGTTATATTATTTTCCATTTACCTTTTATTCGTAATTTACTAATTCTGTTATTAACAGCTTTAAAGTTTAGAACGTTCCCCCATAACTCTTTTTTGATGACAATACCTGTTCCTAATTCATGTTTATTTTGGGTGTTTCCTCCATATATTACAATCATTCCATTCTGTTCTAAAGTATCCTCTCCTGGCCACCTTATTTCTTGAATTGTCTGTTATATCCATTTGATATTTAACCAGCTCCCTGGTTAGTTCTTCAGCCGCTCCAGCTCGATATAGTGTCCGTACATTCCATGTTCCAAATCTCAAGAGTCCTTTAACTTTCCGAGGTCGTTGTCCAAATAAGTCAGTCCGAATTCGAGGCTCATGTATCTGTTTCGTAACAAAATAGTTTTTACAAAGGTGGGGATGTTAACCCCACGCTTCAACCCCCAACCTGGAGGACCAGGGTGTTTCTCTTTGTCTGTTCTCTACTCTGAACGTAAATTTGCCTAGAAATCATCACCATCATCCAGTGCCTTGCCGGTCGGCAAACAGCCAATAAATACTGGAGTTGAATGCACCGTCCTACATAGGACATGCAACCAACATTTTAAATAACGCTTACCTTCAAGCACGCGTGTGGCAAGCTGCACTATCTCCTGGAAATCGGCCTTGGCCTCAGCTACAGATTTTCCTGGTTGGTAAATGAAACATATGTATTACTAGAACACTGTAAGATGGCCATGTAATATGTAAAGCTAAATCTGGACACTGACAACAAACAAACATGGCCTAGCTCGAATGTAGTAGACCACAAATCGTGCGATATTCCTGGTAGAAAGTTCAACACAGACATTGTTAATCTAATCTGTACATAGCAGTTTTGTTTATTATAGAAATATGAACCTAATGAAGTTTCTGTGAGGTTTGTTCAACATTATCATCACCCAGTGCCTTGCCGGCTGGCGTGGGCGATCATGCTTCTCCACGCATTGCAATCTCCGTCGGTATGGATCCCTTGTGTCATGGTACAAGACTGTTAAGAATTTTCTCACGCTGTCGTCCTCTATCTTTCCACAAATTATTTCGGTTGTCACATCATGTTTAATTTTTTATTTTTTTGGTGATCTTCTCATAATGTGGCCACAAAATTATGACAACCAATAGGTTTCAGAATTTATTGCCTGGCATATTTCGATGTCAATATTTCGATAAAAAGATGTCAATTGAAACGAGAAAAAGAGTGTTGAGGGGATACATAGAGCCTGTTCTTTTGTATGGATGTGAAACTTGGGCAGTGTGCTGTCAAGCTGAAAAACATCTGATGGCTGCAGAAATGTGGTTTCTGAGGAAAATGCAAAGAATACCATGGACAGCCAGAAAAACCAATGACCAAGTACTACAGGAGACACATGAAAATCGTAAATTGATTAGAGAAATTAGACGTAGACAGTCAAAATTTTTTGGACATGTTATGAGAAGAAATGGATTGGAGAACTTAGTGACAACTGGCAAGATCGAAGGGAACAGACCAAGAGGTACACCGAGAGGAAAATACCTGGATGGCTTGGCCACATGGCATGGACGAGACAGGAACACTGAGCTGATCCACGACTCTGGTGATCGAGTGAAATGGCGAGTCATGACCGCCCATGCTTTCCGGCATGGCACATGATTGATTGATTGATTGATTGATTGATTGATATTTCGATGCATCTTGTCAGCTGCAAACTGCAAAGTTATATATCTGATGAAGTGGATAGATTAATCTTATTTTGGTTGCAATACATAACACACAGATTCTCTGATACTATTCGAATGTGGAGCAATGTTATCCCCTACGGTCAGCTAACACCAACCCCAATATAATCACTTCATATAACATATAACTCTACAGTATGAAGATGGAGATCAAGCATAACATCTGCAAAAACCCTACGAAGTGCAGACTGTGATACAGATCATCAGTTATTAGAAGCAGATCTAAAATTAAAACTGAAAAAGCTTATCCGAGGACTACGGAAACTTCGTTTTGATCTCACAAAAATACCAGATGCATACAATGTAGAAGCTAGGAACCGTTTTGGGGTCTTGATGTCTGTACAAGAAGAAATGACACCTGATGAACTGACAGTACAAGCTAGAGATATCTTGATAACTGCAGCCAAAGATTTAATTCCTACCAAGAAAAAGCAACTTAAGCCATAGATTACATCAGACACGTTAGAATTAATAAAACAACGAAGGGAATTGAAAAATAATGGAGGTGAATCTGATAACAGCAGGACGAAGTATAAATCTTTAACTCGAGAAATAAGAAAGAACACAAGAAAGGACAAAAATCAATATATACAAGATTGCTGTACCAGAATAGAGCAATATCATAAGGCTGGAAGAGATTACGAAATGTTCAAAGAAATGAAGTTATTGACAAAAAAAATTTCAACCTCAATTGAATGTTATCTGTGACAAGATGGGAAATACCTTAACCGAATCTAGACAAATTCTAGAAAGATGGCAGGAGTACTGCAGTGGAATGTATGATATGAGTGACAGTGAGGATATGAATGAGATACATGAGCCAATGACAGCAGAGACAGAACCTGAACCCTCATTAGATGAAATTGCATGGGCAATAAAGAACCTGAAGAATGGTAAATCACCTGGATGTGATGAGATACCAGCTGAACTAATTAAAGCGGGAGGAGAAGAAAGCATACAAATCAATCACGCATTATGTAAAAAGATATGGAATATGGTATATGGCCAAAAGATTGGAAGAGAACTATCTTCATTCCAATACCAAAAAAGGGCAACCTGAAATTATGCACCAACTATAGAACTGTTGCCCTGATCAGTCATGCAAGTAAAATTCTACTAAAAATCATAATGGGAAGACTTCGTAAGAAAATGGAAGAAGAAATTAACGTAGTTCAAGCTGGATTTAGACAAGGAAGAAGAACAAGAGATCACATTCTCAACATGCGTTTAATAATAGAGAAGTACAGAGAATTTAATGTAAACCTATTCTCATGTTTTCTGGATTATTCAAAAGCATTTTACTGAGTACAACATCAGAAACTTTGGGAAATCATGAGGAATATGGGCTTTCAATCACGTGTAATACGACTCATAAGAATGCTTTATCTAGACCAACTAGCAGAGGTTAGAATAGATGGTGAGAAATCAGACTGGTTTGACATCAAGCAAGGAGTCCGTCAGGGATGTGTGCTGTCCCCCTTTTTGTTTAACCTGTATGCCGAAAATATAATGAGAAATGTAAGAGATGAAATAAACAGGGAGCCATATGATGCCCTTAATATCGGTGGTCATGACATACCAGAGATTCGGTATGCTGATGATACAGTATTGTTATCCACAACACAAAATGGAATAGAAAAGCTAATAGCCTCAACCCAATTGAATAGTGAAAATCACAACTTATATCTTAACATAGCAAAAACAAAGATAATGCATACAGATAAAACTACTATGGATAAAGAAATATATGTTAATGAGGAAAAATTGGAGGTGGTGGAAAATAGTGAATATCTTGGGTCATTGATTACCAACAATGGTAACACAATGAAAAAAATTAAACGACGACTATAAATTGCTCTTCAAAGACTAAAACAACTGAATAAATTATGGAGTGGGACAGACAGAACTACAAAAATTAGATTTTTAAGAGCATGCATCTTTCCCTATTGCAACATACGCCTGTGAGACCTGGACACTTACTAAACTAGCTGAACAGCGCATAAATGCCTTTGAATATAAATGTTATAGAAGAGTTCTAAGAATATCTTGGGTAAAGAAAAGAACAAATGCATCCATACTTCAAGAGCTGAATATTGAAGAAGGTTGGCTATTAAAGACGATAAAACAAAGAAAATTGAAATATTTTGGTCACTTGAAACGTCACGAAAGTTTGGAGAGAACAATAATGGAGGGGTATATGCCTGGGAAGAGAGGAAGAGGAAGGCCAAAGAGAAGATGGGTGCAGGATGTGGCGGATGATCTCCAGATGGGTGTATCGGACGAGGGACATCTTGCTTATGACCGAGAAGTTTTCCGGAAGGTTGTTATGGGAGCGATGTTCTGCAAAAAACATGCTACTGAATGAATGAAGGAATGCACTTAACGAGGTGTAGCGAAATATTCCACACAATAAATCGTGCAACATGTTACTTGTGGCTTCTGTGGTTAAATTCGCTAAGGGAATGCGTTGTTTTGAGTAGATTATGTAACCCTAAGAATGTCGCCACGAAGTTTAATCTTCTTCATCTACCTTTTTGTCATTCTGCTTTTGTCATGAAGCGCAATATAGAGGATCTATATGTTATTCTCTGCTTTTCGTTTGTCTTGTTGCGCTCCAACCAGTAGATAATATGCAGACTGTTACAGTGATCACAGATTGATTACAGGCACATTGAAGGTAAAGTTAAAGAAAGTCAAGTATACACCAGGAAACACTAAATATGAACTGTGTACATTGCAAAATGATAAGATAATAGAAGACCATTTTAACATAGAAGTGCAGAACAGATTTGATATATTATCTCATCTAGAAATCTTAATTCAAATTGTGGATTATCAATGGGAACAGTTGAAGATTTCAATCAGTGTGGCTGCAGAAACAACTATCCAAAAATTAAAGAAAGTAGGTCGTAAAAAATTGATTACTGAAGAAATGCTACGACTAATGGTAACAATAAGACATAACACAGCTAATCCAGACAAATATGAAGACATTCATGGAAAAGTCAGAACATTTGTAAAGAGGGTAAAGAATCATGCCTTAAGAAAAACTGTATAACAATTTTAAAACAACACAACAATAGATATATCAAATACACAAAAGCATTCAGGAGCTTACTAATAAGAGAAACCTACATCGACAGGCTGCCCTAAAACAATAGATGGAAACATCATAATATAAAAAAGATCAGATTTTACATGCGTGGTCAGATTATGTGAAAGACCTTTATAATGATAAAAGAGTAGAACAGTATGATATTCAAAATAATAATGAAGGACCATCCATTTTGAAGATGGACGATCAGAATGCTCTTAACCAAATGAAAACTGGCAAGACCCTGGACAACATCCCAGACAACATCTCAAAAGAAATTATCAATGGCATAGAAGAATATGGAATAGATCAAATCACCAGACTGCTGAACACAATATATGATATTGAAGATGTACCTCCTGAATTACGTAATGAATTATGTAATTCTGTATTTATTGCAATCCCGAAGAAATTAGGAGCCTTGGAATGTGATCAACATCGAACAGTTAGTATAATGAGGCACATCACGGAGATTATGTAAGAGTTATCATGCAAAGAGTTATGAAGAAAATACAACACGAAATAGGGGACGAACAATGTGGGTTTGAAGAAGGCAAGGGTACAGTAAATGATGTGTATATACTGAGAACATTAATTATAGAAGTAAACAAAGACCTACATCTTTGATTTATTGACTACACAAAGGCGTTCGATAAAGTAAGACATGTCAACATGATGAAGATGCTTGCATATCCACAATTTGATGGGAAGGACCATAGACTGGTTAAAAAACATATTGGAAACATCAAACTGCCATAAAGATTGATAATGAAGTAGGTCAATATCAGCCTATTAAGAGAGGTGTGCGACAGGGATGTGTAATGTCTCCAGATCTGTTTTTTTTCTGTACAATGACAATTTTTTTTTTCAGAAATGTAGAAGATATGAAAGGATTCATCATTGGGAAATGTAACACCAATAAAGCTTGCTCCGTGGCGAAAGGTGTTAAGGGCACTGTACTTAATCCCGCAAATCTGCGTTCGAAACACAACTGTGTTATTGTAATGAAATTGTATGGGTGCCGGTCGTTCATAAAGCAATTGCAAGCTACTGAAAGTAAACTTGCCCAGGAATCACGAACAGCCAAAAAATTCTGGGGTTGACTGTTACGTCCTGTAAAGGATATGCAAAAACTAAGAAGTAAGAACATAATAACATTAGATATGCGGATGATACAGTATTGATTACAGACAACAAGCAGGATGTGCAACATTTGGTAGATGCGGCTGTTGTTCACAGTGAGCAACTAAGATTAGACTTCAATTGTTTGTAAGTAGTAGTTGTAGTAGTAGTAGTAGTAGTAGTAGTAGTAGTAGTAGTAGTAGTAGTAGTAGTAGTAGTAGTAGTAGTAGCAGCAGCAGCAGCAGCAGCAGCAGTAGTAGTAGTAGTAGTAGTAGTAGTAGTAGTAGTAGTAGTAGTAGTAGTAGTAGTAGTAGCAGCAGCAGCAGTAGCAGTAATAGCAGCAGTAGCAACAACAGTCGTCGTAGTCCCTACCGTAGTATTAGTAGTAGTAGTAGTAGTAGTAGTAGTAGTAGTAGTAGTAGTAGTAGTAGTAGTAGTATTAGTAGTAGTAGTAGTAGTAGTAGTAGTAGTAGTAGTAGTAGTAGTAGTAGTAGCAGAAGTAGTAGTAGTAGTAGTAGTAGCAGCAGCAGCAGCAGCAGCAGCAGCAGTAGTAGTAGATGTATCACAACATCATTGTACCTCTGGAAAGATGTTCGATCGTTTTGATGACGTAATTAGCCAGCCCTAAAGGTCCGCTTCTTTCGTCATGACTTGAGTTGTTAAGAACTTCCCGAACCTGCCGAAATATACACACTTTGTGTACTTCACGTGCTTTCTTATTCTTATTTTTGTCTGCTTATTCTTCGTTCGTCTGGAATGTTGTTTAAGATAATTGCATCGTGCCTGTTTACAGCAGAGCTGCGGTATTTGCACCTTTTGGTCTATTCATCCGACGTCTTCGGGCATTTGTTGACCGGGTTAACATTTCCGGCTTAGCGTGCTTTCGATTATTTACATATTACTGCTCACTGCCGACTTTGTGGCGAAGGGCTTACGAACGTAATTCGTAATCCCATACACCGCGTTCGTAACAAAGCTGTGAGCGATTTGTAAGCAGACCGTCTAGCGTTGGTTTTCATTCAGTGGTATGGGTGCCGGTCGTTCAGAAAGTAATGGAAAACGACTGAACGTAAACTTGCCAAGAAATCACAATCAACCAACAAATTATAGGGTTGACGTCCTAAAAAGGATATACAGTGGCACCTTGGGTTACGAACTTAATTCTTTCCAGAACTCGGTTCGTAACTTGAAGCGTTCGTAACCTGAAACATTGACGTCAATGAAATAGAGACAATCCGTTTCAAGATGAAAGAATCGTTCTGTTGTTTAATTAACACCCGGTCGTTTACCTGGCAAAATACAAAGAATGCGTGTACTTCACGTATTAAATAAAAAGAAAGAAAACAATAAATTAAATTAAATGTAAAATAAAAAAACCAAAAGATTTAGTCTATTTTTCTTACCAAGAAAACGATCATGGGAAATGTGTTACTTTCTTTGCTATTCTGAATTATTAGTTTCAGGAGTTTCTTGTCGCTGTTTCTTGGCACCGACTGGGGATCTTTCTGCACCAAGAAACTATCAAAGGAAATGTGTTGCTTCCTTTGCTGGAGAATCTTTCTGAAGTAGGCCATCGTGTTATCAATCATCAGGTTTACTGCCCTATTAGCAACAAGTTTGTTTGGATGATTCTTCACGACGAAGTCTTCGACGTCTGCCCACTTGCTTTACATTTGTTTAATCCTGGCAGTTGAAACTGTCACTGGCTCCTCATCATCGGACGACTGCTCCTCCTTTAATGTCTTTAGCTAGAAGATCCACAAGCTTATCTGTAGTGAGCTCTCCACTGTGGTCTTCAATCAGCTCCTACAAATCGTTGCCATCGACTTCCAGGCCCATATTTATGCCCAAGGACACAATCTCATCCACTTTATTGTCACACAACAGCAGAGTTAGCCTGTCCTTCATAGATTTGTGCCCCAGCAGTGCTTTCTCCTCCTGAGTGATACAGGTCCTTTTTGACATTTTCTTCCAGAAGCGACCCGTTTCATAGCAATTAAAGACTTGTTGTTTAACATTGTCTTCCTTTTTGATGATCGTATTAAATTCCACCTTGACAGCTTCTGCTTCTTTCTTGTTAGAACTTGCAGCCTCTCCGTGCCTCTAATTACACTACGAATGCCACTTTTTTTTTTTTATGTTTATTTTTTATTTTTTTAAAATTTTTCGAACCAGCCTCTGTTGGCTTTAAAATCGTCAGTCTCAGCACTTGTACCAAGCAATTTCGACAATAAATCACTGTGCAGCAGCTTCGCCTTTTCATATTTTATTGGCTCACTAACACTGTCTCCTGCAAGTTGCTTTTCATTGATCCAGATCAAAAGAAGATTTTCATCTTCCTCTAAAATTGGAGGTCTTTGCTTCTGCAGCTTAGTTACATCGACTGATTTGAGTAACTCTTTGTTCTTTATGATGGTGGAGACCTTTGTTCTTTATGATGGTGGAGACAGCTGATTTTGCCATGCTATACTCATTTGCGATGTCACAAACACGAACACCATTTTCATGTTTCATTATTTCCTTCTTTACTACCACTGTCATACGTTTCTGCTTCCTAGCAGCACCACTACCGTTCTTCGAACTCATAATTGATGGTGTTAACAAGGAAATTAATGAAAGAGATAAACTGAACACAATGCAACTGCTAAGACATCTTTTACTGCTGTGTAGTAAGGCCAATGAAAGCGAGGCTGCGCACGCGTGCAAAACTAGGATAGCGCTAAGCGATGTTAGTACTGCGTGGCCTTCGTTTGTCGTTTGTACTGTACGCGATCATTTGTCTCCTACGTTAAAGCACCTCTCTCTCTCTCTCTCTCTCTCTCTCTCTCTCTCTCTCTCTCTATCTCTCTCTCTCTCTCTCTCTCTCCCCCCCCCCCCTTCGTTCGTAACCCGAGGCACTGTTCGTTACAGGAGACAAAAACATTTCGAAGTTGTTGTTCGTAACCCAAATTGTTCGTGACCTGAGGTGTACGTAACCCGATGTACCACTGTACAACGAACTTTTACTATTTACTGGCACCTTGCCGTCTTGACAGACAATAATTTGCAACACTCCGCTTAAAAAAGGCACAATGATTACAACTCATGGCCGGGGCCAGGGATGGAGTTATACGACTCTATAGCACTAATCTGGGCTGAATTGCAGAGACCATGTGTTGCCCATACAGCATGGTCCCTTTCTCGCCATGCCTAGTTGACTTCAGAGGAAAGGTAAAATAAATACATCTGGAACAAGACAAGTTACAGAAGCTGCCGGATCAGCGAAGCAATGCTTTAACTGTCTGCCTGTTGGAACTTTCATCCTAAACCAGTTCCTGACCAAGGCTTAGGGCCTGGTCTGCCTCGTCATGACATTTAGTATTTAGATTGCATTTCTTGCACTAAGGTAAGCTTGTACCCCCCCCCCCCCCCCCCAATGCGCTCCTCCACCCGAAGCCGTTGGCACAATGTGACGTATCGGGTTTGGTGAGCGCCGCCCAACATTCGGCGCTAACAGAAAGCAGATAGTACCGTCTACTGCCATACTATAGTTCTGTCATTTCTAAGACCTGTATATAAATACATTATTAAATAACATATGATTGACTGATTGATTTAGGAACCGACATCACAGCATTCGGGCATTCCCATAAGCGCTCCGTCCCCACCCTCAGCAGCCAGCGAAGAGTTCCAACACCAATAGTTCCAGTAGCAATCTGATTATATGTCCGTCTCGCCTTTCCTCTGAGCGTCGAGCGTCGGCCAGATCCCCTGGTCACTCCTCGCTGCCTCATTCTTGCCAGACCATGGTAATCCATTTGCTCCTCCGAGGTGTACACGTGCTCCCACAAGGCCGCAACCACGTCTGCCTTGTCATGCATCATTACTCCACCAAGTTTTACCGAGCCAGCCAATCTGTCCGCCTGTTCATTCCCTAGCACACCGGCATGCCCCGGAGAAAAGATCCAGGTATTAAATAACACATTTACCTGGAAGGCAGCGATGCTTTCAAAAGCACACAGATATGCCAAGACTGTAACATAACAGGCAAACAACATTGTGGCCAAATCAGAGAAGATGCACCTACAGATACAGAAAACTAGAGAGGTTCTAAAAGTGGAGATAACCGGGATGCGTTCTATTAATTGGAGTAAACTAGAGAAAATCTATGTGTGACATTTAGATATTGTATAGCTAGCTTAGGTTTTTTATTCTAGTATTTATATGGAAAAGGTGGGAACATTCTAAATAGCTGATAATTTTTTTCTCACTTGGTCATATTGGAAATGCACACGTGTGAATTTTTATTAATGTATGATTTGTTTTATGTTGACAAATTCCATTCTCGTTTATCTAGGCCAGGGGTCACCAAACTTTTTTCATGGCGGGCCGGACAACTGACAAACTGACGATCGCTGGCGGCATGCTCATTCTGTACAATACTTGGGCCGTCCTCCGTGGCGAAGGTGTAACGGGCGCGTTTCGTAATCCCGTATACACGCGTTCGAAACACATCTGCGCGCGATTTGGCAGCAGACCGCGTTGCGTTGGTTTTTTACGCTATAGTATGGGTGCCGGTCGTTTAGAAAACAATGGCAAACTACTAAATGTAAACTTGCCAAGACATCAACAACAGCAAAACATGCTGGTGTTGACAGCAAACGTCCTCCTGTAAAGGATATGCAATTAACTTTAACAATACTTGCAAGCCAGACCGGAAGCTCTGGGGAAATAGACGAAAAACTAAGTTAATCATCGGTGAGTGGCGTGCAATGCACACACAAAAAACAAAACAAACAAAGACAACCAACATGTTAATTTACTAACAAAGTTCTCAAAGAAGGCGATGTTAGCAGAAAGATAGTTACATCAGACCTACTGTGCACATATCCGAATCTCACAAACTAAGCAGCAAAAATTTTTAGTGCGATTTGTGAAACTGATATTTGGCTTTTAAGATATCATCAATGTTTGGTATGGAATTCCTGCCTCCAATCAAGATAATTGCTTTGATATGTCCATCAGTCAATCTCGTTAGATGTGTTGACTTCACATGCTTCATTTTTGAAAATCTTTGCTCACAGACATAAGTTGTTCCAAACACTGATGCCATACCAGCGGCAAATTTCTTCAGTTTCAGAAACTCAACATTAGGTAAGCTATCGTAAAATTTAACAAGTTTCCGTATCTGTGCTTCTCTTCAACAAGTCATTTGCTTGTAAATCAGTGAGCGCCAACTGTAGTTCAACTGGCACAGCATAAAGGTTATAGTCAAACGGATTCTGGAACAACAGAATGTCCCTCTCAGTTCTGTCAAGATCTGAAAATCTCTCCCAACAATTCTTCTTCAAGTCACGAATACTTTTTTTTCCGGAAAATCGAGATTGACGTCTTCGGCGATTGTATCGCAAAACTGTTTGAAACAGTGAAAATGAGAAACGTTTTCTCCTTCCAGTTGTGCTTCATACAATAAGCAACTTTCTCCGAAATCATTTGATAATTCTGTAGAGATCACAGACGTGGTTATCCTTTCTCTGATGTTTCAAATTCAGTTCATTCATGTTGGATGTGATGTCGACCAAAAATTACAACTTTTACAGCCAGGTAGGATCTGACAGCTGTGGATCAGCCCTATCTTTTTCAGTGAGGAAAACATCTACTTCGTTTCGGAGCTTGTAAAATCGAAACAATACTTTACCGCCGTTGAGCCACCTCACTGATGCGTGATAAGCAGAGGTCCCTAGTTAGACGGTAATATACACTCCTATCAGTGGAACCATCAACTTCAACAGCTAATGCAATACAATCCTGCAGCCCTGCACCAAGCTTTCATGATGTCACTCCAGCACTGACATATTTCTACCACCTCTAACAGCCTTAACTACTACTAAATAAAGTTTCAAAAATTCTGAAATTTTTCTAAGATAAGCGACATCATCTTTTCATTGTGTAATGTTCGCCAATCACGATCAGTGGCTCAACAAAAAGATCTACATATAGGCCATCTCAACATCTATCATGTGCTCAATAAATTACCTGAGCTTTCAGTAATACTGTGCAAACAGTTCCATGTGATTGGAATCACAGAAAGTCGTCTCAACAACACAATAACCTACTCTGAAATCTCTCTTAAGGGATTTAAAGTAATTCGAAGAGACGCAAATCAAAAATTAGAGACATGTATTGCTGTATACATTTCCAGTTCTCTTAACTGTTCCCGTAGAAGTGATCTCGAGACAGAAGAGACAGAATTTGTTTGGTTAGAGGTGAAGCCAGTCAGCCAGCAACCGTTTCTCATTGGATACCTATATCGGAATCCTTATGCTGGGTATAGTTCGTATGACTGTTTCACTACAATGATGGATAGAGTGATCACAGCAGGTAGAGAAGTCATGCTATTGGGTGACTTTAACATAGATATTACTAAATCCAACCAGACATGGGACGATATCATTCTATCTTACAATTTCAAACAATTAATAAATCATCCCACAAGAGTTACAGACATCATCTCAACTATAATTGATCATATATATGTTACTTGTCCAGTTAATATTACCGAATGTTCTGTTCCTGTTAGTGCAGTAAGTGACCATTACCCAATTTGTTGCACATGGTCAAAAATGGGCTCAAAGCTCCTAAAAATAAACATTTAAGCATCAAATTTAGAAATTTTAAAGTTCTCAACCAAAATTTATTTTTAGACGACTTAAAAAATGCAGCCCTTGAACATATTTACCAACTTCCTGCACAAATTTGCACTAGCTTACTGGACAAGGACAGTCTACAATGAATTTGATAAATATGTGCTAGTCAAAGAAGTTCGAGTCAAGAATCAACATAAAACCCCATGGGTCATTAGCGAAGTTCTCGAAATCATGAGAGAACGAGATACAGCACACAAACATAAAGATTTCATTAATTACTGCAGACTAAGAAATAAAGTTAAATATGAAATTCGTAGGACAAAGAAAAATCATTTCAAAAATTTGATTGTATATAAATCAAATAACACAAACATATGGAAGGCTGTTAACTCGTTAACCAACAAGAAACACGCTTCAAAGTCAGCAATACCAAACACTATAACATGCGAGGATTTCAGTTACTTCTTTCAATCAGAAATAGAGAATCTAAAGTCCTCAATACCAGACTCAGTATGTAATTTAAGTTCACTGTCATCATTCTGTGAAGGGAAGTGCTCTAGAAATATTTCCACTGAGACTCCCTTGATGTCTGTTGCAGAAGTATATAAATATCTCTCAAATCTCAAAGCAACAAATTCAGAAGGCCTAGATGGTATCAGTAATAGAATTCTTCAGTGTGCTGCACCAATTATTATTGAGTCGTTAACGTTCATATATAACCAGTGCCCGTCCAAAAACTACTTTCCATCTGCCTTTACAGTTGCTAAAGTTTATCCTCTACTTAAAAATGGCTCAACTGACAATAGCCTCTTGGGTAATTATAGACATATTTCTTTACTATCGTCGTTATCACAGCAATTAGAAAAACACACACATAAGATAACACTGCATCATTTAATTAACAACGATCTAATAATTGACAGTGAATCTGGGTTTCGACCTAAATATTCTTGCCATAGTGCGCTTACAAAAATGACGGATAACTGGCATCTTTGTATCAACAATGGCAACATTCGTGGAGCAGTATTTGTAGACTTTAAAAAAAGTCTTTGATATGGTAGATCATGATATTTTAATTAGAAAATTAAAACAAATGAAGACTAGCACCAATATGGTGAACCTAATTACGTCATTTTTATCTGACAGACAACAAGTAGTGTCTATAAAGACCCACACAATTTAATATTGGTGTGCCTCAGGGCTCAATACTAGGTCCGCTGCTTTTTGCAGTTTATATTAATGATCTTCCTTTATACCTCAATACTTCGTGTGACCTATTTGCGGACGACTGCACTATATACACTAGTCAAGAGAGCCTTAGAGACTTAGAGAGCTCTTTACAAAACAAACTTGATAACCTTAGTAGATGGAGCAACGAAAATCGCATGTTAATTAACATCGACAAAACCAAATCCATGCTAATAACGACCAGACAAAAACTACAGACCCTAGCCATAACTGGGACACCGCTCGAGCTCCACGTGGACACGTTACCTATAATTAATGTAAATGAACATAAAACATTAGGTCTTTTAATTGACAGAGATTTAAACTGGAGCTCTCATGTTCACGTCCTTACCAAGAGAATAGCACAAAAAGTTTACCAACTTGCTAAAATTCAGCACCTTTTGGATGAAAGCACACGAAACATATTCTATGCATCCTATATCCAATCACCTCTCGATTATTGTTCCACAGTCTGGGATGGTTGCCCTAAATCTAATATGAAACGACAGTGTTCGCTTCAAAACCGCGCTATACGTCTAGTTTCTAGCATAAAGCACGTTGAAAGTAATAAATTATACAGCCATCTAAGACCTCTAGCACTTCGAAAGCGCTTCCTTTTTAACAAAGCCAAATTAGGGAATACAATTATATCTGAAAATACCCCAACATATCTTCTACAGTTTGTTTTCCGCGTTTCCATCCTGTTTCAGGATATTGCGGTCAACACCAGCATCTTTCAGCTGTATGTTGATTCCTAGGCTAGATTACGCTCATCACCACGCCACGACTTTCTGAGCGACCGGCTGCATACTCTCATAAGTCACTAGCGTGACTCGAACCACTTCTAGTTCTCGTCCGCACACATCGACCACGAGAGTATTCGGGATTAACCTTAGAAAGCTGCTAACCCCTAGGCCAGGCAGCCGGCACATCTTCTACCGTTAATTCAATCTAATGCAATGAACAGTGAGAGCTTAAATTTATTACAGATTCCGAAGCCTAGATTGGACTTATACAAAACTTGTTTCGCATATTCTGGTGCTCACTTGTGGAACAGCCGTCCAGCAGATCTGAAAACTCCAGTGAGTCCCTACACATTCAACCGAAAACTCTTTCAATACTTACTTCATACCGAGTGAGTGAGAGAGTGGGTGAGAGAGTGAGTGGGAAAGAGTGTGAGTGGGAGAATAAGTATGAGAGTGATTTAGTGTGTTTAGAGAGTGAATGAGTGAGTGTGAGTGGGAGAGAGAGAGAGTAAGAGAGTGAGTGCAAGTGGGAGAGTGAGTTAGAGATTGAATGAGAGTGATTATGTGAGTATGTATGAGTGTGTGTAAGTGAGAGCGAGTGTGAGAGTGAGTGCGTATAAGCATGAGAGAGAGAGAGAGAGAGAGAGAGAGAGAGAGAGAGAGAGAGAGAGAGAGAATGAGACAATGAGAGAGTTAGTGTGCCAATGTGCGTGAAAGAAAAATAAATAGAGAGAGGGAGAGAGAGAGAGAGAGAGAGAGAGAGAGAGAGAGAGAGAGAGAGAGAGAGAACGAACGAACGAACGAACAAACGAACGAACGAACGGACTGTATTTCAAAGGGTAACACATTGGGCACGCAGGCCCGTCTTACATTCGGCCCTTCCAATCACTCATATTTCGTTCATCAATAGTGCATAGGAAAAAAACATTGTGAAATTAATTTTGAAAACATAAACAATGCATATTACCATGTTATGAGACACATCCACCACCAACCCACACAAACCCCATTCACCCACACATCCTGCACCCAACCACATACACACAACCGAGGCACACATACATTCCTCCACCCATCCACCACATCCCCACACCTACACATCTACCCACCCATACAACCTCCCACCAACCACACACTTCATCCACCCACACCTCAAACACACATTCATTCCCCAATCAACACACATCGCCCGCCCACACACATCTCCCCACCCACTCACATATCTTCCACCCGTCCCATTACCCACCAACAATCACCCACCCACATATCCTACTCCACCCACACACCTCCAACCACCCAGCCAAACACACATCCCTCAACCACACATCCCCCACGCAAACACATCTCCCCGCCATCTCAATATCCCGCACCTACCCACACACAAATTCCGCAACCACCCATATAATCTCCTATCTTCCCCCCAGCCCACTTACAGATCCCGAGCCCACCCATACAAACATCCCCCACCATCTTCTAATCTGCACACAATCACCAACCCACATATCCTCTACCCATCCACACAGTCTTCACCCACCCATCCCGCACCCAAACATCCCTTAACCACACATCCCTTAACCGCACACCCTTACCCATATACAATCACCCACCTAACCATTCCCCAGCAACACATTCATTAACCACACACCTCTACCCATATATACACACATCCCCACCCACCCACCCACACATCTCCCCACCCATACACACATCCCTCACACACATCCCTACCCACTAACACATCCCCCATTCACAAACACATACATTCCATACACGCACACCCAACTCGAGCGAAACAAATGGATCGCTGGGTAGAACACTACTCAGAGCTATACTCAGTGGATAACACTGTCAGCGAAGAAGCTCTGGAAGCCATCGATCAACAGTCCGCCATGCATGCCTTGGATAACGAACCTTGCCTCACAGAAATCAGCGAAGCACTAGACTCTCTCAAATCCGGCAAGGCACCTGGAAAAGATAGTATTCCACCTGAAATTTTAAAATGTAGCAAAGAAACAATCATCCCAGAACTGTATGCAATATTACAGCTCTGCTGGAGAGAAAAATCAATACCACAAGATATGAAAGACGCAAACATCGTTACCCTTTATAAAAACAAAGGCGACAGAAGCGACTGCAACAACTATCGCGGCATTTCCCTTCTCAGTATTACAGGCAAGATTTTTGCCAGAGTAATCCTTAAAAGATTACACATTCTTGCTGAAGAATCTACCCCGAATCGCAGTGCGGATTTAGACCCAACAGGTCCACCATCGATATGATTTTCTCACTCCGGCAGCTCCAAGAGAAGTGCAGAGAACAGAGGAAGCCATTATATATAGCCTTCATCGACCTCACAAAGGCATTTGACCTCGTGAGCAGAAGCGGCCTTTTTAAGGTCCTTGAAAAGGTTGGATGTCCACCCACCCTTCTTAGTCTCGTGAAATCATTCCACGAAAACATGCAGGGGACCATTTTATTTGACGGCTCAACATCCAGTCATTCAGCATCAGCAGCGGAGTAAAGCAGGGATGCGTGCTTGCTCCTACACTCTTTGGTATCTTCTTTGCTGTTCTCTTAAGGCAAGCATTTGGGACTGCCACTGAAGGCATATACCTCCACACAAGATCTGATGGCAAACTTTTTAACCCATCAAGACTCAAGGCAAAGACCAAAATAAGACCAAGATGCGTAAGAGAACTACTTTTTGCAGATGATGCAGCACTGACTACTCATACAGCAGAAGATCTCCAAAGGCTCATAGATCGTTTTGCAGCTGCCTGCAAAGACTTTGGGCTCACCATTAGCCTAAATAAAACACAGGTGATGGAACAAGATGCTGATGCGCCTCCGTCAATCAAAATCTCTAATTATGAATTGAAAGTCGTCCACGATTTTGTGTATCTGGGATCGACAATATCAGATAATCTTTCATTAGAGACAGAAATCGACAGACGCATTGGAAAGGCAGCCACAACATTTTCCAGGCTAGCTAAAAGAGTTTGGGAGAATAATAGACTAACAGAGCGTACAAAAGCTCAAGTATATAAAGCTTGTGTTGTTAGCACACTACTCTACGGGTCTGAATCCTGGACCCTGTACTCAAGACAGGAAAGGAAGTTGAATTCCTTCCACATAAGATGTCTGAGACGTATCCTGGGCATAACATGGAAAGACCACATAACAAACAAACAGGTGCTTGAAAGAGCAGATATTACCACAGTGCACACCCTCCTCAAGCAGAGACGCCTCCGGTGGTTGGGCCACGTATCTCGAATGGAGGACGAACGTATTCCCAAAGATCTCCTTTACGGAGAACTAGCCACAGGAAAGAGGCCAACCGGAAGACCCCAAATGCGATATAGGGATGTGTGTAAACAAGATATGAAAACCATTGGAATAGATCCAGACACGTGGGAGAGAGTTGCAACAGACAGATGCTCCTGGAGAAGAGATGTACGAAACGGACTGGTGCTCTTTGAGCGCAATCAGATCCAAAAAACTGAGGAGAGACGGCACAGGCTCAAAGAGCAGTCACTTACTGCGGGACTTGCCTCGTCTCACAGATGCGGAAACTGTGACAGAGATTGTCATTCTCGAATTGGACTATACAGTCACCAGCGGTGCTGCCAGGCACCTCCCAAGCGGCACAACTCTATAGTACTTCAGGACTGAAAGAGGCCTACTACTACTACTACACCCAACTCACACACACATACCCCGCCCATACACTCATCCCTTCACACATCCCTCCACACACGTACTTATCCCTCAACCACGAAAACCCACACATCCCTCACCACTTATCAACATGTATATCTCCCATCTACCCACCCACACTCACACACCCCATCCAATCATCCAAACACACATCCCCCATCCTCACAAACATCCTTCACCCACCCGCACACCCACACCCAACGACACACCACCACCCACCACACACACACACATCCTTTATCCACACCCATCTTCCCTCTCACACAACACAACACCCACACACATCCCAAAAACACATCACTCACCCACACATACACATCTCCCTACACATCTACTACCCACCCAATCATTCCCCACCTACAATCACCCTCACCACCCATACATGCATCCTCCATCCAGCCAAACGCACCCTCACCCACCCAGACATATCTCCCTCACACACACATCCCCATATCCATCACCCACACCATCACACCACCGATCCCAAAACCCACACTCATCCCTCACACCCACACACACACATTCACCCACACAATCCTCACCCACACACTACCCACCCACACACACACTCCTCACCCATCCACCCAAAGATCCTACATCCACTCACATCCCTCACCCACACACACATCCCCACACTGAGAGAGAGAGAGAGAGAGAGAGAGAGAGAGAGAGAGAGAGAGAGAGAGAGAGAGAGAGAGAGAGAGAGAGAGATGAGCGCAATCATATCAATATGTCATAGTTTTTTTTCTGTATCCTCATCTTTCATATTAGCATTTTTACTGCCAATTGAATTTAACATGCACTGCTTATCTCATCATGTTTATGTCAATTCCAGGAATTATCTTTCTGGATTGGACCACTATTTTATGTTTACGTTACACAATGTATACCATATTTTCATCACCATTTTCCATATTTTCCATTTATCCCCATCTCATTTTTTCCCAATTTTTAATGTTCTTGTGAGGATGCTCACGATAGTCGACAGTGTGTACTTGTGAAAAGTGTGGGAGTTTATTCATATTAGTTTTAGTGATTATGTGAGGCAGCGTGTATGTGTGTGTGGATGGACGGGTGTGTGTATGTGTTTATGTGCGTGTGTGTTTATATGAATGGATGTATGTGTGTGTGCATGTCTGTATGTGTACGGATGTATATGTGTGTGTACATGTGTGTATGTGTGTGTGCTTGTGTGTGTGTGTCTGTACTTGTTTTAAGGTGTGCGTACATGTATTTGTATGTTTGTGCGTGTGTATATGTGTGTATGTATGTGTATGTGTGTGCTCGTTTATTTATGTGTATATGTTTGTGTATGTAAGTGTGCATGCATGCAGTGTATGCGAGGGAGTGTGTATTCGTGTGATAGTGAGTACGTGTGCGTAAGTATGTGTATGCTGGTATGGATGTGTGTAGGTGTGTGTATGTGCGTGGGTATATGTGTGTATTTGCGTGTGTATGTTGTATCTGGGTGTGTGTGTGTGTGTGTGTGTGAGAGAGTAGAGAGAGAGAGAGAGAGAGAGAGAGAGAGAGAGAGAGAGAGAGAGAGAGAGAGAGAGAGTTGAGCACACGCATGTCATCTAATATGCTATTTCATATTTTGTCTGTATTCTCATTTTCATATTATCATTGTGAATGCCATTAGATTTTAACATGTATAAAATGAACACATATACATTACTGTAGAGTGAGTGAGAGAGTTAGTGAGTGTGAGTGAGAGAGAGTGAATGAGTGTAAGAGTGTATGTCTAAGCAGAGATAGAGAGAGAGAGAGAGAGAGAGAGAGAGAGAGAGAGAGAGAGAGAGAGAGAGAGAGAGAGTTGAGCGCACGCATGTCATATAACATGCTATTCCATATTTGTTATGTATTCTCATCTTTCAAATTACGAGGTTTCATTTTGTATGCCACATGATTTTATCATGTATACTATAATCGCATGCACACTACTGTAGAGTGAGTGAGAGAGTTTGTGAGTGCGATGAGTAAGGATGTGAGTATGTGTGTGTGTGAGTGTGTGTGTGTGTATGTATATATATATATATATATATATATATGATATATATATATATATATATATATATATATGTGTGTGTGTGTGTGTGTGTAAGAAGAAAGAAAGAGAGAGAGAGAGAGAGAGAGAGAGAGAGAGAGAGAGAGAGAGAGAGAGAGAGAGAGAGAGAGAGAGTTGAATTGCATCACTAATTTTTACGGGACAAAATGTATATGTACAATTTTTCTCCATTTTTTTTTACAATATTGAGAGAATGCTCACAACAATCGTCACTGTATGTGTGTGTAAAGTGTGAGAGTTTGTTCATAATAGAAGGTTGTGGATGGTGGAGGATGTGTGTGTGGGTAGATTCGTGGTGTGTGTGGGAAGATTCGTAGTGTGTGTTTGGGCTCAGGATGTGTGGGTGGGCCGGGTGGGATTGTGTGGGTGGGTGCGGGGTTTTTGTGTGGTACGTGCGGGATGTATGGGTTGGCGGGGAAGATTTGTGTGTGGGTGGGAGGTGTGGGATTGGCTAGACGGTTGTGAGTGAGTGGGTGGAGGAGGATATGTGGATGGATGATTGTTGGTGGGTTATGGGATGGGTGGGGGATATATATGTGGATGGGGAGATGTGGGTGTTGGGGATATGTGGTGGGTGGGAGATGTGTGCAGATGGGGGTGGTTGTGGGTGTGGGGATGTGTGTGTGGGTGAGGTATATGTGCTGGTTTGGGATGTTTTGGTCGATGGGTGGGAAGTGTGTGGGTGTGTGGGTGAGGGATGTGTGGGTGAATGTGTGTGGGGGTGTGGGGGGATGTGTTTGGGTTGGGCGTGGGTGTGTGATGGGTGTGGGTGATGGATGTGGGGATGTGTGTGAAGGAATATGTCTGGTGGGTGGGGTGTGTGTGGCTGGATGAAAATAAATTCGGTTCGTTCGTTCGTTCGTTCGTTTGTTCTTTCGTGATAAGGCAAATGACAGAATTCAGAATAAATTTCTTCATGACAAACCTGGATTTGATGGTGATTGAATAGATGTCCCCGAGTGAAGTTCACAGCAATTATATAGGCATCTGACGATTCCTATATCATTGACACAAGATATTCATTGTGTACAGTGTGATTTCAGTACACAATAAATATCTAAGTCTTTCCCACAACGTGCTTGCTGATGATGCGTGGTATGAAGAGAGCGCCCAGATTTTGCAAATCTTCCATTTGCGTCCTGATCTGCCCTAACACTCTTCTTCACTACAGCCACGTTGTTACCTCCATCAACTGTAACACCTCGAAGCCGATTCCACTGAAGTTTTTAGTCTCGTAAAACGTTTTGCACTTCCATGACAATGTCTTTTACAGTTATTGTTCCATGCATGCTGCAAACGGATGCCAACTCTCCGTTATCTGAAAGTCCAAATTCACACTACGAATGAACAGAGGCGTTGTGATGAACTCGAGAGATCATTAGACTTATCCTGCCCCAAAGAATACCACAAAATGTTCATAGTTGTCTCGCGTATCTGTAGCACTATATTCTCTCCAAGTTCTTCTGTTCTTTGCACAACTGAACTTGCCAAAAGGCTGATAGTTCCAAACAAATTGGTTTTCTCGGGACACAAGTCATTTCCTGCTTCTATCATGCACTCTTTAATGAAGTTGCCATCACTAAACATTTTTCCTCGTTCTGGCATCTTATGCACTATTTTGTAACTTGTACGAGTGACAGATTCATTTTCAGCAAACTTTCTCGTGAAGAGATTTCTTTGTGTTTCTAAACCACGTTTCATGGACTCATATTTTTCAGAGCGTAACGTTCCAGAAAACTTTGAATACATTGATAGATGTTTTGTTTCATAGTGACGCCAAAGATTGTACTCTTTCAAAACAGCATCACTTTCGCTGTATATTACGCAACTGGTTTTCTGGTCCATTGTTTCTACAAAGAAGTACTTTACTCCCCATTATTCATTGAAAACGCGACACTCGGCGTCCACTTTTCTTTTCTTAGTAGTCATAACAAAGAGTGAAGTATACGGGATCTGAAAATTAAAAAGACATTGAACTAGAAACATAAATAAAATCCTATTGAAACACAAGAAAAGCTGAGGACTAGGGGTCACTTGTGAAGCTACGTTTCACCAAAGGAACATATAAAGTTTATTGGTGTCTTTGGTAATTGAATATATCTCATAACAAGGTGTGCAAAATATATAAATAAGGCCGGTCTCAATAAATAGCCTAGAGCAGAGTTTTTCAACCGGGGTTTTGCAAACGGCAGCTAGGGGTTCCGCTAAAACAGAACGAAATCACCTAAATGCAACATTTCTGCCCATCTGGTTATATAAAGTAGAACATACACTTGGATCATCGCATAGAGTTTATTGAGCAACGCAAACATTTGTGTAAGGATCTGCACCAGCAAAAATGTTGAAAAACACTGGTCTAGAGACCAGTTCGATTACTACCTTGACCGGGGAATTCTTATGTGCCGGGGATAATGTTTTCGTAATAACACGAGGCTTCTATGGCATTTTTATGCTATCTTTGCTACTTTATTGCCTCTATTCAATTCGTAGTTTACTTATATATCACTGTCAAACAAAGAAATCCTTGTTACATACCTATAAAATGGATGACTGACAAAGAGAAGTAAATATTTATGAAGCATCGGACCTGTGTTGGCAGCCGAAGACATCTGGGGAGAGAAAGATGTGTGTATAAATGTGTGTTGCCATGGAAACCATGGTAACAGAGCGTAGGCGGCGCTATCAAGAGCTGGGGAAGAACTTTGGATGGCGCGACATAAGCAAACTTTACAATAAACAAGAAAATCTAGATACAATAATTTATCATTGAAAATAGTACATTTAAGACACATAGCAGCCAGGAGGTCTCCGCACGTGTGAAGATCTCCTATTATACTAAACATAATATTTACATTGAAAATGTATCACAACGTCTCATGTTCCATATATCAAGCAAGTTCGAGTACCGTCGGCGAGCCGGATGAAATGACGTCGCGGGCCAGATCCGTCCCGCGGATCGTAATTTGGTGACCCCTGGTCTAGACAATTATTAGTATCTACAAACGCGGCCTGCAGTCGGTACCTTTACATATTTATGCTTGTATTTTAAAATTGCAAAGGTGCTGCTATCAATAGTTTTTTTTTTCCGTACATGCAGCAAGAATTAATTTCAACAAGCTGTTACTGTCATTACCGTGACAACGGGAAACCCCTATTGCTTTGCACGCATCTATATTTGCTTAACGTGGTCCCTGGCGAAGCTATTTACAAACAGTGTGGTTTGTGACAGAAAATAGAGATGTCCCAAAGTTGTTATCTGATCGTTTGTTATTAGGTACACCAGGTTTAGGGATAGTTTCGAGGTCATGGGAGGAGTGTTAGTGTACTGGCTAGGCGCTCGCCTGCCTGCCAACCTGGTGGTATACGTTCGAATCCGCTGACTGACATAATCTTCCACAGTCAGCAGAGAAGGACTGTGGGAGATTATGGCGAAATATGGTTGTCCACAAAATTGTGTCCAAATAGTGTGGCTATTTCATGATGATATGCGGGCAAGAGTACAGGAAAATGATGAACTGTCTGAGCCCTTTCCTGTCACCAATGGAGTGAAGCATGGATGTGTCCTGGCACCAAAACTGTTCAGCCTCATGTTTTCAGCTATGCTGACGAATGTCTTTGAAAATAACGACACTGGAATATACATAAGCTACAGGATGGATGGAAAGTTGTTCAATCTCAGAAGGCTGAAAGCTAAAACCATAACTAACAGCGACATCGTCAGAGAGCTGCTGTTTGCTGATGATTGGGCTCTATACGCCAACTCAGAGGCGGACATGCAACATAATGTTTCAGCTTTCTCACATGCCTGTGCCAACTTTAGGTTCAATATCAACTTGGATAAGAATGTAGTTATGTACCAGCCAGCTCCAGGGAATAATCACACTGTGTTGAGTACCAAAGTGAATGGTCATAGACTAAGTGTTGTGGACAAATTCACCTACCTTTGCAGCACTGTGTCCCAAGCTGCCACAATTGATGACGAAGTGAATGCAAGAATCTCCAAGGCCAAGAATGTATAGGACAGAAATTGAATAAGCCTGCAAAACAAAGCTGAAAGTCTACACAGAAATTGTATTATCCACACTGCTATATTCTTGTGAACCCTGGACTGTCTACCAGCGACACGCTAGGAAATTAAACCACTTCCACACAGTCTGCCTTAGGAAACTATTGAGGATTAAATGGCAAGACAAGATCCCAGACACTGAAGTTCCAGAAAGAGCGTACATGCCCAGTATCCACACTATACTAATGAAGAATCAGATTCGCTGGGCTGGTCATTTAACTCGCATGCCAGATCACAGGCTCCCTAAACGATTTTATTTTGTTGAACGGCGAGCTGCGTTGTGGTAAACGCTCCCAGGGCGGTCAGAGGGTAACGCTTTAAAGACACTCTGATGATCTCACTAAAATCTTTTGGAACTCGTCACGACACATGGGAGACTGCTGCCAAAGACCGAAATTCGTGGCATACATCATTACACAAGGGTGCAGTCACTTGTGAAGCAAACAGAACTGCAAGAGCTGTGGGGAAAAAACCGCTGGAGAGAAAATCCACTGCAGGAGATCTTCCTTCTGGAACTTCAAGCATTCTTTGCCCACATTGTCAAAGAACATTTCGAGCCAACACAGGCCTTATCAGCCATATTAGAACTCAAGGCTCCATACTTTCAACCCCACTAGATGAAATTAATGGTCATCATCATTCTTGGTGGACAAACACCATATGTTCGAATCGCATAGGGCGGATTTGGATATTTGTCATTGATCTGGCCTAAAATGTGTACCACGATATGTCTTGGGAAGTAAAAGTTGCTACTGACTATATCACCCACCGAGTGCCGATGGACCATGAAACAATATGGGTCTAGCACAACATGTACAATGTGCTTAAGGCTTGTGAAAGATTCCTTTACTTATCTTGTTGTTGTGTGTCCATCAAGAATGATGATGACCATTCAATTCATCCAGTGGGTTAAGTTGGATGAAGAATGACTTGCGCGATAAATTGGATTAATGTGAGGAAGAGTTGCACAATTCGTCGACCACACTCCAAGACCAAGACCAAGACAAGTTAAGGCGATTGGAGACGAATACAGGTGCAGTGGATGACCAGGGCGCTCTACGTGCCTTGCCGTGCTCATTGCGTTCCACTACGCTTTGCAGGTAAACTCCGTCTTGCCCATTGAATCATCAATGATGTCTTCCGCCCAGCCTGCCGATTCCTGTCTTCACATGCTGTGTAGGCATGCCTTAGTTCACCGATTGGTTTGAGGCCCAATCGATTACTTATCTTAAGGCATGATACATAGATTCGCAGGTATTGGTCGGCACGCATAGAATTAGATGACAGAAGCTGAGATTAGAGGCTACAGCAAGACAATATAACCATTTAACATTGTTGTCACATCAGAGGTTCTCAGTCTGTTTCTG
>JACEFZ010011000.1:112500-122500 GCA_014155875.1 Cepaea nemoralis | reverse complement strand
TTCTGTGTTTGGCCTAACTCTTTCCCATTTGGCTGACAATTTTCCTACTTTTTATACGTTTTGACGAGATATTTCTCTCGTTGGACGATATTTCTTCACATTTGGTTAACAAATGTTCCTATTTTTTATAAGTTTGGGCGAGATATTTCTCCCTTTGGCCAATACTTTTTCACACTTGGTTAACAAAGTTTCCTACTTTTCATAAGTTTGGTGGAGATATTTCGTTATGTAGTCAATCTTTTTCCCATTTGGCTAACAAATTTTGCTACTTTTCATAAGTTTGGACAAGATATTTCGTTACGTGGTCAATATTTTTCCTATTTGACTAACAAATTTTCCTACTTGGTTGATATTTTTCCCAATAGGTTAACAAATGTTCCTACTTTTTATAAGTTTGGACGAGCTATTTCTGTATTTGACCAATAATTTTAATACTTTGTATAACATATTTTCTTATTTGACGGTTGAAGTGGTACATAGAAGGTGTACTTTTGTCTGGTTGTGAAGTGTGGCACTGAGCAGGCACACTGAAAAAACATATATTGGTCTTGGAAATGGATTTCTGGAGAAAGATGTAAAGACCCGTATGGACACATAGAGAGGTAATGAAAGTGTAGATGTCTAATTTGCTACGTGATAACGTCGCTGGTTATGACAGCGGACACGTGACATGTCATGTTACATGCATTGCCTAAGGTTGAGTCGGGACAGTTTGTTGTGTTCGTGTGTAATATTATACATCTGTTAACATGCAATAGCCACTCGTCAATGTATGACCCGATAGCTGTTACGTATAGATACTGCTTCCCAGACTAGCATCGGTGACCACATCTCTGTACTATGAGGATGAGAAAGGCTTAGTCGGACAATTTGGTGACTTGTTTACATGCGCGTATGCTGCTTTCGAGACCGGTTTCTGTTATATTGATGCCAGTGTGTCCTTTCGTGTTACTCGGTGACATTAGGACTACACGGATATAGAAAAGAGAGAGAGCGCGAGTGAGAAGGATGGCCATTTTACCCTTCTGATGCAATGTTGACGATGTAGTGGAATCACTCCCATACACGGTGATCATCATGAGTTAGGTTCCCTGGCTCGACAACCGATAGGAACCCTTTGTCTGTAGTATACCTCTTAACCTCATGTCTCGGATGTACCATTACACATGTGACCGGGTGGGACGCCATCGTTGATCGGTTGAGCCATTAGCCACGTGTTCAACGTGTATCATTATGCATGCCACTGGACGCATTACCATCTTTGACCGGTTGAGTCATTAACCCCTTGTACTGGCTGTACCTTTATGCAAGAGATCGGATGCAGGGCCATCTTTGACTGGTTTTAGTCAGTGAACCCGTTTCTCGGATGTATAATTACATATGTGATCCGCCGCGACGCCATCTTTGGGTGGCTGTAACTATGACCCACGTGGTCTGTTGTGTCCTTATGCATGTGACAGGAAGCACCGCTTCTTTGACCGACTTTAGACATTGAGCATGTGGTCTGGTTGTAGCCATTTAACCACGTGTGATCGGATGCGTCACCATCTTTTACCAGCTTTAGCCAGTGAGCACGTGGTCTGGTTGTGTCCTTATACATGTGACAGGAAGCATCACCATCTTTGACCTGCTTTAGGCAATGAGCATGTGTTCTGGTGGTATCCTTATGCTATCTGACTAGGAAGCACCGCCATCTTTGACTGGTTTTAGCCAGTGAGCACGTGGTCTGGCTGTATCCTTAGACATGGTTTGCTTACACCATCACACACCCCTGGACGATTTTTGTATCTCTAACACATCGCTAGTGGTATGATGGTAGTATTTAAGTCCCATCCACTACAGACAGTAATAGCCGCCCTTATAATACACAGTCGACTACTTTTCATTAGATATAGTGGGGAAAACCCAAGGCTTCTGACCATTGGATTCTTAAATATGTCGTCGACGTTGTCGATATGTCGACCTCCTAGCATGTGTCACGATCTTTACTTTTCACTTTAAAACTTCTATTTTTTATTAAAATATTACCTTTAATAACGTATATACTATTACTTTTAGTAAGTAAAGTTTGTTTTAAATATACAAAACCGGAAGCAGTTAAGTAGCTTCATTCAGCGAAATTAGAAAATTCATCTTCTTAATGGTTGTTGTGATGCCACATAAGCACTATATAAGACATAATTTCAGGTTCGGTTCAGGCTCCTGAAATGAGGATGCGTAGCCACATGTCATAATACTACTTTCACACCTATGTGATATTTATGTCAAATGCTCGGAATGGCATCACATACACACCCAGTGATACACACGCTCTCATGATGATATGTTTACATGTTACCGGGCGTTGTAGTACCATTGTAGGCCTTATAGTGATCAGTCACCTATAGGCATACAAAGTCATATAGACTGGTGGACAAAATGTCAAACAGACAGAGAGATAGCAGAGCAGTATACACATACAGAGACACACAAGCCCAACGACAAATAAGCAGATAGACATATGATCAAAACACAAAAACACATACAGCCAGCCATATAGATAGATATACAGATAGACAAATATACAGACAGCTAGATAGACATATAGAAATACGTGGTCCGCCCCTTAACAACGAATTTCACTAAGCCATACACACTAAAGCCAATTCTAACGGCCATCTTTACTTATTTAATGTTTTCATTTGTACCCCTATCGATGATAGTGTTTAAACCACTACGACCCTCTTGTCATCACCTCACCAGTAGATAGTATTAGAGGGCTACAACTCTAGCCCAAGAGAGACAACCGAGTTGCTCAGACTAGGAAAAGTCCAGAACCTTCTCGAAGGTCAAACAGTGAGTCCATGGGTCCGTGGACACTAATGTGGCCCGCCTGAAGCGGGGTCCACGAGGAACTCGAACAGGGTTACCGCCCGTCGAATAGCGACACGCGGAAAACCATCAGAGGACAAATGGACTGAGACCAGGCAACAAGTGTCTGCCTGAGAGGGACTCGTTAGCTCTTTGAATAGAGATAGAACATAGGCTAGATAGTGTGCTAGTTTGTTATATGAAATGTTTGATGCTCTATAATCTGTGATATGATGATGATGTAAAGCGCGGGCTGTTAACCCACTGCGCCAACTGTAGATTGCCACAATAAATAGGCTATATCATAGCGAACGTATTTATTGTTTGTATTGATTAACACCTGTGTGAACCCATTAAGTTACCTAGACAAAGTAAGACGTCAACAGGTTTTTGGGGGCTAGTACCGGTTTTGACATAATATACTATGAAATGTCATGTAAAATTATTTATTCATATCACATTGATTGGTTAAAATAGAAGAAAATTATTAACCATAAATTGTTCAAGATAATTAGTAGCTATCTAGCAGCAGAATAAGCAGAGTCCCTCAACAGTCTCAAAACAAAGTCCATACCTAACACCACAGTAGTAGTGGTCTATAAACGATATATAACTGTTTAACATAACTATGACATTTTTGTTTTTTTTTGACCGAGACTAATGTTTCTTGCTCTACGAGCAGATTGTGCCACAAAGAATACCGTGGGCAACACATGTGATGTTGCCAGCCACTAAATTGTGTGACAGAGAGGACCACGTGCAACGCAGTGTAACTTTTCCCAGCAGTGACGAGAGAACGACAACATCGAGCGCTACCATTCAGAGCTAAGTTTCAGATCATACTCATTGTAAAGTCTAAGCTGTGCTTCCCATTTTCATTATCATCAATATATTATTGTATTTCATATTTATTTGTTCGGATATTCATGACCTTGCCACCATTATAACCTTGCATTTTGAGTTACACATTAATAAACAAGGTAGGCAACCAAATTTTTTCAGACACCAAAGTTTTGATAAGGGAAATAACTCTATAAACATTACTAATAAATAAAATCCAAAATGTCAAGCTTAGATAAATGCATTGAGCAGGGAATAAAATTAGGCTATAAAGAAGAGAAACTGTCAGAATGGGCACAGAAAACACATGCAGATAACATTGCCCGTGAGGAAAGAGCAATTGAACGAGAGGAAAAGAGATTGCGAGAGGAAAGAGAAGCAGAGGAAAGAAAATTGCAAAGAGAGACCGAAGAAAGAAAATTGCAACAAGAGGCAGAGGAAAGAAAATTGCAAAGAGAGACCGAAGAAAGAAGATTGCAACAAGATGCAGAAGAAAGAAAATTGCAACTAGAGGCAGCGGAAAAGAAATTACAAATGGAGCTCGACGCAGCGGCCAAGCAAGCCCAGTTGAACGCTGATACACAGTTGAAATTGAAACAGATGGAAATAGAGTCCAACACAGAGATATCAATAAACAAATTAAGAAATAAAGAAGAGGAACAGAAATATAGTAAATATAAAGGTCTCGTTAAGGCTTTCTGTGCAGGAGATTCCATCAGCGCCTATTTAGAGAATTTCGAAGTGTCTCATGGCCTACCATAAAATCATTAAGGCAGATTGGGCTTTTATACTCATGAGAAATCTGGCTCTTCGAGCCACTTAAAGTAATAGAAACAGTACCACAAGAGATGCGAAAAGACTACTGAATACCTTCAAACAACGCATTCTCCAACATTTTTCGTTAGACACTGCAGGGTACCAACAACAATTTGCAAAATTAGCTCCCCAACCAAACCAAACATTCATAGATTATGTTAGTACAGTACAAGACATATGCACTAAATGGATAAACTCGGCGAAAACCAACAATAGCCACGATAAACTTAAAGAACTAATCATCATAGATAAAATTGTGAGCACCATCCCCACACCGTTTGCAAAATTTTTAAAACAGATGGATTGCAAAACCATCCAAGAAATTGAATCCAAAGGCAATGCATTCTACACAGCAAACAGGGATATATTTCAACTCAACATTAGCCACAATGACACAGCAGCTGCAGTAATAAATACTAAGTACTCCAAACAAACACAAGGCAAATTTAAACCGCGATCCAACAGTGATAAAGTAGCAAAATGCCAGTATTGCAGTTTGACACACAACGCTTACGAAATGTGCGACAAGTCACCGAACTATCCCCACCACCTAAAAATGATGGTGGATAAACAGAAAGCAAAACGTAACGCGTACCAAAAGGCTGTAAAATGTTACTTTTGCAGAAGCTGGGGACATTATTCACGATATTGTGAAGGTCGTAAGTTACTGAAGCAAGCTAATGCTGCATTAGTAGCAACGTCTTCTGATGATGAGACGGATTCACTGATTGAAGGTTATAATCAGCATGACAATGAAAGCGAGCTTGGTAATGCTGTACATATAGTTAACACCATTGTAGATGAAACATGTAACGCTTGCACGAAATTCCAACTAGATCCATCATTACCATGTGGCCACACGATACCTATTGCAAATGAGACAGCCAACGCTGCTTTGTCAGCCACAGGGAAGCTAACATTTTTGACAGGCTTCGTGAACAGGAAAAAGTGCTCATTAATCCGCGATACCGGGGCAACGCTCTGTGGGGTAAAGAAAACATTAGTCGACACCACAGACTACACAGACAAACATGTTAACTGTCGCACGTTTTCAGGTACGATAGAAAGATACCCCCTTGCGATGGTCGAAATTCAAACACCATATATATCAGGACAACTTTTGTGCGCTGTCCTTGAAGACCCAATCGCAGATATCATACTTGGGAATTTACCTAACATCCATCCATGTTCTGACAAAGAAATTAAAGACTGGGAAGAAAAACACGGTATCCACCACACAAATACCGATGTTAAAGAGAAACACCATGTTAATTTGTCTCAAACTGCCAAAATACCAAGGGAGACAAACACTGAGGTTATTCAAAAAGAATTCACCGAAGTGCACAACGCAGGGGCGGTCGAATCTTTTAACGAGACGACCGAATTAAAACCTCGAATTGAGGTCACTCCCATACTACAAAATACCAAACCTGTAAATGTGTTACAAAACACACACGACACAAACGCCATTACACGACAGACAACCCACAAAACCAACACGGACCAACTACAGGAATCACTGGAAACAGCAGCGCCGAACACCACTAACATCAATTTCGGAAACGAACAGAAAAATGATCCTACACTGACACCATATTTCAGATTAGTAGGAATAAAACCTAAGGTAACGAAAAACGCATCGTGGGTATTTAGGCTACAAAATAACATCCTTACTAGATATTACACTACAAAACAAACCACGACACAACAAATAGTGTTACCATTAGCACATCGAAACAACGTTCTAATATTAGCCCATGACTCCCCTTTTGGAGGTCATATGGGGTATGAAAAGACCAGAGCCAGAGTACTGACACAATTTTATTGGCCGAAGTTTTGCCATGATATAAAGACTTTCTGTAAATCTTGTGAAGTATGTCAAAAACTGGGTAAAAAGGGAAAGAACCCTACAGCAGAAGTGCAATCAACGACAACTGCCTCGAGGCCTTTTCAAATCGTGGCAGTTGATCTTGTGGGTCCTTTAAATCACATTTCGAACAAGGGCAATAGATATATTTTTACTCTTGTTGATTTATGTACAAGATGGCCCGAAATGTTACCACTAAAATCTATCTCCTCTAAGGATGTAACGGACATATTACTGAATATTTTCTCCCGTTTTGGCTTTCCGGAGAAAATAATTTCTGATAGGGGAACCCAGTTTATCTCAAATGCCACCCAATCAGTAACAAAGTTACTGGGCATCAAGCAATGCTTCACAAGTCCATACAGACCAGCCGCAAATGGCATCTGCGAAAAATTAAATGGAGACTTGAAGCACATGCTTGCCAAAGTGACAGCTGAAAATCCAGCCGATTGGGACATACTTCTCCCAACGGTGCTGTTCGCATATAGAGAAGTCCCACAATCAAGTACAGGGTTCTCTCCCTTCGAATTGAAATGTCATGTAACAGACCGCTAATAACCGCCACCCACTCTTAACAACGAATTTCACTAAACCATACAACTGCAATCAATAATACCGATCACATTTAATTTTTAAGGTTTTCATTTGTAACACTATGGTGATAGTGTCTACACCAATACGACACTCTACAGCTCACTAATAACCGCTACCCACCCCTTCTCAACTAATTTCACTAAGCCATACCCACTACAATTAATACCACCGGCCATCTGTACTTTTTAAGGTTTTCATTTGTAACCCGTAAGATGATAGTTAATAAGCCACTACTACCGTCTACAGGCCACTAATAACCGCTACCCACCACTACCAATAAATTTCACTAAGCCATACCCATAACAAACAATAATACCGGCCATTTTTACTTTTTTTTAAAGTTTTCATTTGTAACCTGTATGATGATAGTGTTTAAATTTGAACCGTCTAGCCGCACCCCACTCGCCCGCCCACCCGCGCTTCACCCCCGCGTCCCACCCCCACGCCCCTACCTCATGCGCGGTCTTTTTATTTTTTTTTTTTTTATTTTCTATTTTTTATTTTTCATAATTAATTAAAATATACATCCACTCAATAGTTATCTGTCCTTAGAATCATAAGAGTTGTTTTTTCTTAGAATTATCTCCCTTAGATACGACCTAGTTATCACCCCTTAGCCGTATCAGGAGTTATTGCCTTTTGTGGATCACGGAGTTATCGCCCTTTGTGTATCAGGATCGATAATTAGTAATAATATACAAGATACACAAAACAACGGGCGTCTTTCTGATTTACTATACTACTCATATTCACACACAAACACACACACACAAACACACACACACACACACACACACACACAGATACCTATCTACAGACAGACAAGCAGGCAGGCAGGCAGACAGAGAGATAGAGAGACAGACAGTCACAAACAGGTAGGCAGACAGACAGGCAGGCATGTGGACAGACAGATAGACAGATAGAGAGGTAGAAAGACAGACAGGTGGACAGACAGGCAAACAGGTAGACAGGCAGGCAGACATGGCATAACTAGATTAATATTGAAATTATCTGTATTTAATAGATTTTAAATTTGAGGCTTTCACAATTAAAATCAACATTTTTTATCTATTCCACTCATATCACATCAACAAGACAACTTCGTATTTGGTATGCAATTCAATCTTTAATTTTATTGTACAATATTTTTCCAAAATCAGCTTCTGTTGTTATATTAGTTTATCTTCTAATAGTCATGACCAATCATGACCAAAGCTTGTGCATGTATTTCCATGGTTTCCTGCATTTATTGAGCTGTGTGTTTGCTTGGATTTCTTTGGAGGGTTCGCGGTCCTGTAATTTTAAAAGAGAGCCGAAATTATTTACTGTAATTATTCTATATAAAATGTATAAAGACAGTACTCAAATGTTAAATATAACCTGTCTCGCTGTATGGCAGCAAATCAACAATGTTAATGTACAAATAAAGAATAGATGTGATGCAATGGAATTGTGGTTAACGAGACGAATGTTGCCAATACCGACTTCCGTGAACAGGCTACTGAAATTAGAACGTTATATATGAGTATCAGAGAGAGAGAGAGAGAGAGAGAGAGAGAGAGAGAGAGAGAGAGAGAGAGAGAGAGAGAGAGAGAGAGAGAGAGAGAGAGAGAGAGAGAGAGAGAAACGACATTCTTTGGCCATGAGATTAGAATAGAGGGATTGGACATTATCGTGAAAATTAGATAGATCAGTGGGGTAAAAAGCAGTCAGAATGAAAGAAATGATGCTGAATGGATTGACATGGTGGCATGAAGGAATATCATCAACAGAGTTGATCTAGAACGTCAAGGACCGAGATCTGGGGAGAGACATGAACGCCTACGCCAGCTGGTGGGGCACACAATGATGATTGATTATATTAAAGGCTACAAATTGTAGTAAGTGTGAGGTCGTGTATTGGTAAAGCGTGCACGAATGGATAAGAGCGCTCGGATAAGAGCATCTTAAATATCCGTTGTTATGATGACGAGATACCCGGTTCAACACCTACACCCGTCAGCTGGTTTCAAATATTAACATCTCGTCATTGAATTATTGACGTAAATTACAAGCACCTGATGGCGAGGGACAATGGTAAAATAGGGAAAGCTAATGCACACGCAAAAATCAGACCTGTGTATTAGAAGTAGCTGCAAATGTATGCGCTACGCTTGAGTTCAAAGAGAGTAAACGCTAACAGACAGACAGACAGACAGACAGACAGACAAGCAGGCAGGCAGACAAGCAGGCAGGCAGGCAGGTAGGCAGGGACGTATACTAGGTAGGTTGGTAGGTAGGAATAGTAGGTATGTAGGTAAGTATAGAAGATATGTTGGTAAGTATAGTAGGTAGGTAGGTATAGTAGGTATGTAGGTAAGTATAGTAGGTAGGTAGATATAGTAGGTAGGTAGGTATAGTAGGAAGGTAGGTAGGTAAGTATAGTAGGTAGGTAAGTAATTATAGTAGGTAGGTAGGTATAGTAGGTAGAAAGGTATAGTAGGTACGTAGGTATAGTAGGTAGGTAGGTATAGTAGGTAGGTAGGTAGGTATAGTAGGTAGGTAGGTAGGTATAGTAGGTAGGTAGGTAGGTATAGTAGGTAGGTAGGTATAGTAGGTAGGTAGGTATAGTAGGTAGGTAGGTACAGTAGGTAGGTAGGTAGGTAGGTATAGTAGGTAGGTAGGTATAGTAGGTAAGTAGGTAAGTATAGTAGGTAGGTAGGTATAGTAGGTAGGTAGGTATAGTAGGTAGGTAGGTAGGTAGGTATAGTAGGTAGGTAGGTATATAAGGTAGGTAGGTATAGTAGGTAGGTAGGTAAGTATAGTAGGTAGGTAGGTATAGTAGGTAGGTAGGTATAGTAGGTAGGTAGGTATAGTAGGTAGGTATAGTAGGTAGGTAGGTAAGTATAGTAGGTAGGTAGGTATAGTAGGTAGGTATAGTAGGTAGGTAGGTAAGTATAGTAGGTAGGTAGGTATAGTAGGTAGGTATTTATAGTAGGTAGGTAGGTATAGTAGGTAGGTATAGTAGGTAGGTAGGTATAGTAGGTAGGTATG
>JACEFZ010011000.1:100000-105000 GCA_014155875.1 Cepaea nemoralis | reverse complement strand
GGGGGGATACTAATTGTGGCAAGATCGATTGTTTCTCTGCAGAGTCGTTTGGCCTGGTGGATGAAACTACTTCTTTTCAACCGCCTCATAGCGAAGTTTTTAAATGGGTTCTTCATAGGGTGGCCTGACAAGCAGAGGAACTTTTCTGCTTTTATTAGTGTTTTTGTATCTCTGCGTTCTCTTATAGCTTGTGTCCTCCTCATTTTCTCCATTGCTACTATAGGGGTTGATCTCATCCCTCCTGTGATGACCCTAAGAGCTTGATTTTGCACCTTGTCCAGCTCCTGTAATGTGGTTTTTGTTGCTGAAAACCACGCAGTTGACCCGTATTCCAAGTGTGGTCGTATGCTCTGTTGACGCTTTGCTTAGTATCTTCCCACTGGCTCCCCATGTGGCTCCACTTAGCTTTCTCAGGATGGCTATTTTCCTTCTGGCTGTTGCTACTGCTTTTTTGATGTTTTTTCTCCATGTCAGCTTGTCATCGAATGTTACACAAAGGTATGTTGGTTCTTTATCTTCTCTTAGGGGTGTTCCATTTATCTGAATAATCCCTGCCTTTTGTTTCGGAGAAAGGGTAAATAGAGTGGTTCTGCATTTGTCAGTCCACTTGGGTGGACATAATGATAAAGTTATATGCTATATCTCATAATGTTTCCTAAGTTGTTCACTGAGATATTGAATTTTATATTGGGGCTATCCATCATGTGCCATGCCGATAAGCGTGGGCGGTCATGTTCTGCTATCTCAGTCAATCACCAGAGTTGTGGATCACTTCAGTGTTCCTGTCTCGACCATGCCACGTGGCCAAGCCATCCAGGTATTTACTTCTCGGTTTTCCCCTTGGTCTCTTCCCTTCGATCTTGCCAGTTGTCACCAAGTTCTCCAATTCATTTCTTCTCATAACATGCCCAAACAATTTTGACTGTCTACATCTAATGACTCTAATCAGTTTATGATCTTCATTTGTTTCTTGAAGGATTTGTTCATTGGTTTTTCTGTCCGTCCATGATATTCTTTGCATTTTCCTCAGAAACCACATTTCCACAGCCATCAGACGTTTTTCAGCTTGACTGCTTATTGTCCACGCTTCATATCCATACAAAAGTATAGGTTCTATGTAGCACTTCAATACTCTATTTCTCGTTTCAATTGATATCTTTTTATTGGTCAGTATGCTTTTCATCTTGCAAAAGGCTACCTTCGCAATGGTAAATTCTTGTTCTAATCTCTTCAAGGCATCTCCCATCAGATGTTATGACTGTGCCGAGATAACTGTATCGATTCACTTGCTTAAGAATATGCCCATTTACTCGTATATCACATTGTGGTATTTCCTTCTTCCCAGTGACGACCATAATCTGTGTCTTCTTAATATTCAGTTCTAACCCTAGTTGTTCACTGTGTGCAACAACCGCATCTACTAAATTTTGCAGGTCCTGTTCATTGTCTGCAATCAAGACTGTATCATCTGCATATCTAATGTTATTGATGTATCGTCCCCCAATGTTGATTCCTTCCATATCTTCTATATTTCTGAAAATATTTTCACTGTACAGGGAAAAAAGATCTGGAGACATTACACATCCCTGTCTCACACCTCTTTTAATAGGCTGATATTGACCTACATCGTTATCAATTCTGATGGCAGCTTGTTGTTTCCAATATATGTTTTTTACAAGTCTAAGGTCTTTTCCATCAATTTGTAGATCTTCAAGCATCCTTATCATGTCGACATGTCTCACTTTATCGAAAGCCTTTGTGTAGTCAATAAAGCAAAGATATAGATCTTTGTTTACTTCTATAGAACGTTCAGTTACTGTTCTCAGTATATACACAGCATTTACTGTGCCCTTGCCTTCTACAAACCCACATTGTTCATTTCCTATTTCGGGTTGTGTTTTCTTCCTAACTCTTTGCATGATAATTCTCAGCAGAATCTTTGTGATGTGGCTCATTATACTAATTGTTCGATGTTGATCGCATTCCAAGGCTCCTGATTTCTTCGGTATTGCAATAAATATAGAATTATATAATTCAGGAGGTATATCTCCAGTATCGTATATTGCGTTCAGCAGTCTGGTGACTTGATCTATTCCATATTCGTCTAAGGCATTGCTCATTTCTATTGTAATGTTATCTGTACCTGGGGTCTTGCCAGTTTTCATATGCTTAAAAGCATTCTGAACTTCCATCTTCAAAATTGATGGTCCTTCATTATTATTCCGATGATGACATTGTTCTTCTATTGTATCATCATAAAGGTCTTTCACATAATCTGACCACGCATGTAAAATCTGATCTTTTTCTATTATGAATTTGCCATCTTTGGTTTGTAGGCAACCCGTTGATGTGTATGTTCTTTTGTTATTGATGTCATTAATTCTTGTGTGCATTAATTTGGTATTCTGGGTGTTGTGTTGGTTTTCAATTTCCTTGCAATTTTCATCAAGCCATGTTTCTTTTGCCTCTTTGCATAGCTTCCTAATTTACCTGTGAATCTCTTCATAGTTTTCCTTGTTATTTTTGTTTTTTCTTCTTACTTCCATGAGTTTTAAGACGTCTTCCGTCGTCTATTTCAAGCGTCCTATTATCTTTATTTTTGGGATGGTTGTTTCTGCAGCTTGGTTGATTGATTTCTTTAATATTTTCCATTGGTCACTGACGTCTTGAAATAATGTTTCCATATCGGACAATGCATCGAATCTGTTCTTTACCTCTATATTGAATTTATCTGTTATTTCCTCTCAAAATTAAAGGGACTATAGCATGATAAAAATGTTTTGCGTATCTTTTACAGGACATCGCTGTCAACATCAGCATCTTTCAGCTAATTGTTGATTTGTTGGAGAGATTACGCTCAGTATTTTGCCATTGCTTTCTGAGCGACCGGCTCACATACCCCGTAAGTTACCAAAGCGGTTAGAACCGCTACCGATTCTCATTCCTCCGTGAATTCAGGCCTACACAATATGATGACCATATCCATGACAGACTGTTTCGTGACACAATTGTATACAAACACCGGATCATTTTTCTATAGTGAATATACATCTCTTCCACAAATATCACCACCGCCATCATCATATAGCAGATCTCTTGCAGAACGTCGCTCTCATGAGGGCCCGCCAGCCAAAAGGATTGTTAATCCGTTACACTTCTTCTGCCTCCTGCATTTTTGTTGTTGTTGTTGTTGTTGTTGTTGCGCTTTCTTTTGTTGTTACACATCTAACAAACTTATGTAGAAGTTTATACAACAACAGTGAATGCATAGTGAGAGCAACTGGAGGACACTCAGAACCCTTCACCATAAGATCTGGAGCACGACAAGGTTGTGTCCTGTCCCTCTCTTGTTCATAACATATATAGACAACATATGTCAAGAAACCAGCCAAGCAGAGACAGTAAGAATACCGCATGACGAGAACACAGAAGAAGAATCATCTGCAAATCTAACCATTAGAGAACTCCTGTTTGCGGACGACCACGCACTAATAGCAAAATCAGAAGCTAAATTACAAGACCACATGAATAGTCTAAACAAAATGTGTAGGGAACATAACATGAAAATTAGCACAAGCAAAACAGAGGCAATGACTATAACTAAAGAAGAACAAACAACAATAATTCACCTAAACGAACATCCCTTGAAACAAGTAAAGACTTTCAAGTACCTAGGAAGTATAATATCATCAAATGGCAGATCAGAAGACGAGACTGAAAATAGGTGCAATAAGGCAAACCAACTCATTGGACAAATGGCACCAATACTAAAGAACAAACATGTATCAATAACTACTAAGAAAGCACTTTACAACACAATCTTCCTACCGACTCTATGCTACCAATGCCAAACCTGGACAATGACAGAAAAATAGAAAAGAAAAATCACAACAACAGAAATGAGATTCCTGAGAAGAATACTCAACGTATCAAGAAGAGATAAGATCAGAAATGAAGAAATCAGGACTAAAGTGGGGGTTAAAGCAGCACTAGATTTTATTAGAAAGCAGCAAGTCAAATCGTTTGGCGATGCAAGTAGATTACCATTCAACAGTATACCACAACAAGCAATGATGTACAGACCAGATGGAATCAGAGGAAGAGGCCGACCACGTAAACGTTGGACGGAGGGAATAGCAGAGTCCATGGGAATATCGATATATGAAGCCCATAATCGGGCACTCTCACGAAGTTTATACTTCACCTCGACACCGCAAGGTACAAGAGGAACATGATGAGATGAGTTGTTGCGCTCGCTCGCTTTGAACTCAAGCATAGTCCATACACACTATTTATAGTTGTGGTGGACTGGATTTTGCGTGTGGGTTAGCTTTCCCGTGTCCCTCGCCATCATGTTAACCCACTCTAACTTCACAGGCTGCCTCCTGTATTTTGTGTGTCCGTCTTCGTGCTGTGGGAGCGCTAGCGAGGTTGAAAGCGAACTTCTCTGGTAAAATCATGAGCACGGTCAGTCACGGATTAAACGCTTGGACTCGTCGCTTGCCAATGTGAGAAAAAACTTGGCCACCTTTTCCTCCTTGCACTCAGGCCCACAAAATGTTACGGCGCTAATACATGACAGACCCATAGCAAGACACTGCTTGAGGACATTGGTTTATTTATTATTGCATTTACTGAGACATGGTGATATTTTTTTGAGCAAGTTTTCTTCGATATTCAGATATTATTAAATATCTGTATTTGATTTTTGATCCACGTTATTCTACAAACATTTTTGTCACATTGAGGCCGTTGTTTAGCGACTCATATCAGTAATACACCATGCCAATGAGTGTTGCAGGACATGTTTCGCCATCTCACACGATCACCAGAGTCGTGGATCAGATCAGTGTTCTTTTCTTGATCATGCCACGTGGCTGAGCAATCCAGGTATTTACTTCTCTGTCATCTAATTGTTCTCTCTCTCTCTCTCTCTCTTTCTCTCTCTCTCTCTCTCTCTCTCTCTCTCTCTCTCTCTCTCTCTCTCTCTTTATGTCTCT
>JACEFZ010011000.1:92500-95000 GCA_014155875.1 Cepaea nemoralis | reverse complement strand
CCTACTGACTTCAGCCAGGACCCTGATGGGACCCGTTGCCCAGGACGCTCGGCGAGGACGCGTCAATAGGTCTTGGCCAGTATAGAACCCAGCCCTGGTGCCTTGGAAACACCTCTGCGTCCCAATCAATGGGGCTAATCTGATGGCTTCAACAATTTCATCTTTCAGTATGTCTGGTTCTAGTTTTTCCATGCAATCTGTGTCGGTTTCCAGAATTCCTGTAGCATCTGATGGTATGTTGAGAAGTTTTTAATACTGCCTCCATCTTTTTAGGATTTGTGTTTGTTCACTTATTGGTTCTCCGTATTCGCTGTTAATTATTTCAGTTGGTTCAAAGGGTTCTACTCTGATTCTCATTGCACTAATCTTTTGTAGAAGTTTCTAGTTGCATCCTTGTAGTTGTTATTTAGGGTGTATCCATATTCCCCTTTTTGTTTTCTCTCTTTAATATTCTATTCGCATGCTTCTTGCTATTCTATATTCTATATTCCATGTAAATATCAATTGGTATCTAGATATCTATTTGAATCAGTCCGATTACATCTCTTAGTTTTTTTACGAGCAGTATGACAATACCCACACAGACAGACAGACAGACAGACAGACAGACAGACAGACAGACAGACAGACAGACAGACAGACAGACAGACAGACAGACAGACAGACAGACAGACAGACAGACAGACAGACAGACAGACAGACAGACAGACAGACAGACAGACAGACAGACAGACAGACAGACAGACAGACAGACAGACAGACAGACAGACAGACAGACGGACGGGCGGGCGGGCGGGCGGGCGGGCGGGCGGGCGGGCGGGCGGGCAGGCAGGCAGGCAGGCAGACGCACGCACGCACGCACGCACATACATACATACATACACACACACACGCGCGCGCGCACGCACGCACGCAGGCAGGTACGCACCCAGACAGACAAACAGACAGGCAGACAGACAAAGACAGAGAGGCAGGCAGGCATGTAGGCACTCAAGTAGGTAAGCGGGCAACTAGTCAGTCGTACATGCAGCACGCAAATTGTGAGTATTTGATTCATTTTAATGATATAGAGCAGTGGTTCTCAACCTTTTTTGGCCCGTGCCCCCCTTCACCATATTTTCAGAACGTCATCCCCCCCCCCTTTTTTTGTGGTATTTCCTACCTAAAAATCTGGCCCGTGCCCCCCTTCACCATATTTTCAGAACGTCATTCCCCTCTTTCGTATTTCCTAACTAAAAGTCCCGCCCATGCCCCTACACAGTATTCATAATAATGGAAGCTAAATTTAATAGCACATACTAAAACAAGTCTAGACGTCCATATAAAACATGATTTATGGGTCTACTTACTTTATAAATTGAATTTTAGAAATGTGAAACGTACAGAACCGTACAGTATGAAGGGAAAAACAATATCAAGTAATCGGTTCTTATATTAACGCGATCTTGAAATAATCTTCTTTCCCCCCCCCCCCTCCCCTGGAAACCCTAAAATTCCCCCTCTATGGGGGAATTCCCCACCGGTTGAGAACCACTGATATAGAGCACCCTGGTCATCCACTGTACCTGTATATTCGTCTCCAGTCGTCGTGACTTGTCTTGACACTGGACTCAGATGGACTCAGGCGAGAGAGTGAGGTCGACAAATTGCGCAACTCTTCCTCACTTTAAATCCAATTCATCGCACAAGTCTTTCTTCATCCAACTTCATCTTTTACTCACTAAAAGCGGTCATTGGCCCTACATCACCACTCATTGTTCCCATCCTTAGTGCAGATGGGGGAACATTGGTCACTGATAAGAAAGAAATCCTTCAACTTTGGGCTGAGTATTTTAGCAACATCTTAAATGCAACCTCCTCCATCGATAACGAAACCATCAACTGCCTTCCTCAAGTTCCCACTAATGATACACTTGATGACCTGCCAACCATAGTGGAAGTAAACAAAGCTATTCAGCAACACTCTAACGGTATGGCGCCTGGTCCTGACTCCATCCCAGCAGAGGTATACAAGGCAGATGGGCCTGTTCTAATAGCGCAGCTTCACCAAGTCTATACAAACAAATGGGTGAACGAGACCATGCCACAAGATTTCAAGGACGCGTCAGTAGTCAACATCTACAAACGTAAAGGAAACCGCCAAAACTGTGACAATCACCGAGGCATCTCCTTGCTCTCATTAGCAGGGAAGATACGCACCAGATTTCTTCTCAATCGCCACAGCCCATCTCGACCAAGGTCATCTTCCTGAGAGTCAATGTGGCTACAGGAAAGAAAGAGGAACTGTTCACATGATTTTCGCTGCAAGGCATTTGCAAGAGAAATGTCAGGAATATAATTCCGAAATGTACTCCACTTTCATTGATCTCACCAAGGCTTTTGATACACAAAAGAATCTAAGAAGAGAAGAGCTGAGAAGGACTGTAGAAGATTATGGCGAAATATGGATGTCCACGAATGTTGGTCCAAATATTGCGGCTGTTTCATGATAGTATGCTGG
>JACEFZ010011000.1:7500-87500 GCA_014155875.1 Cepaea nemoralis | reverse complement strand
AATTGACTGTTACCTGCAAAGCAGTATCCCCATTCACATTCGTATGAGTAATATTTTCATCATGCTACAATACACATTGCTTCTTTTGTTCACTTAGGAGCGTCAGTTTTGGTTGTTATGTTAGTGAGCCATTTCCTTTCCTATCACATCATCAGTACAGTCACAGTAAGGGTGTTGCTCTATAGAGTGAGGTTAGATCAAGTAAGAAGGTGGAGAGTAGTCACAGGCAAGGACAGACACACGAGATTCCATCCCAGGCCACCACTTGACTTACCAGTAATTTTTGGTTTGATTGTTTCAGAGTCTCGTGATGTCTCCGAGAACCTGAACAACTCACCAGCAGCATCAACTTTGTGTTGCAGCCCAGCAACAACATAGAATGGAATCTCCGTGGCGAAGTAGTCAAGCTATCTGACTCGGGCTCCGAAGGTAGTGGGTTCGATTCCTGGTCGCGTGCTTCGGTTCGCGAGAATAATTTTTTTTTTTTTCGGAGACTCCTGTGGTCGTCACTGGAGCGACGGAATTCGTGCTTTCTGCGGCTTTTTTCGGCAGCCTGCGCTGCAGAAAAAGACTGAGCCATATGGGATAAACCCGGTTGCATTGAAGTGGACCCTGCCGACTTTTAGGCGACTTTTTTTAACATCAACATAGTGTTGCTAACCGGCAACATCCTATAACCACAACCAATTGAGTGAAATAACTATTTTACCACTGTGGAATCGAGTGACCGGAGTAGGAAAGATGGAGAGAACTACCAGCTTCACCGTTGCACACAACTATTACAGACAAGTGTCCGAACACCTTCCTGAAGTCATTGTCATTACCTTGCTTTAAACAATATATCCGTCCTGTGATTAAAGAGATATGTTAATATCAACAAGGAGTGTGGATACGCTAGTAACTCTCAAACAGAACAATTTTGATATATTAATGCTCTAAGATTATCTGCTCTTCTTTCTCCTTGTGGGAGATCTACTTCTATTTTAAAGTATTAAACTAGTGATAAGCAGTGTCGTCGCTTTATTGCTAATTGTTACGTGAAGTTATTGTTTTCATAAATCCAACATTTGATTAGATCAAGTGAGAGAGTAGGACGAGAGTTGCTTCTTTATCTCTATTGACTTCTTTGTGCTGCATAGTACAAGTTAAGTCTGGGTCTCAATTCTCTTCCACAGGAACATCATGTCGCTACTAAGTCTGCTATCATCTATCTATGTATAGCTTCCAACTTTGGTGGAGGCTTTTCTAACGGCTAGTCTCATTGTTGTCTACTGTACATGTGAGACTTCTCTCTACAGTAGCTGATCATGTGACAAATACCACAATGTAATATACAAGTAAATGGGAATATTCTTCAACAAGTGAATCGGTACAATTATCTCGGAACAGTTATAACATCTGATGGGAGATGCCTTGAAGAGATTAGAACAAGAATCGCCATGGCGAAGATAATCTTTTGCCAGATGGAAAACATACTGACCAATAAACATATTTGCAACGAGACAAATAGTGCTAAAGTGCTACATAGAACCTGTACTTTTGTATGGATATGAAGCGTGGACAATGAACAATAACGTTGAAAACCATCAAATGGCTGTAGAAATGTGGTGTCTAAGGAAAATGCAAAGAATATCATGTGCAGACAGACAAATCAATGACCGAGTCCTACAAAAAACAAATGAAACCCGTAAACATATTAGAGAAATTAGACGTAGAAAGTCACAAAATTTTTAATACGTTATTAGATGAAATAAATTTCATAACTTGGTGGCAACTGGCAAGATTGAGGAGGAAAGAACAAGGGGAAGGCAGAGAATTAAATACCTGGATGGCGTAGCCATGTAGTATGGTCGTGACAAAAACAAGGAGCTGTTCCAGGACTCTGGTGATCATGTGAGATGGCGAAACATGCTTATCGGCATGGCACATGAGAATGATGAATATACATAATAAATACATAACAGGCTGATAAATAGACACACGGTCAGACAATTGAAGAGACCAGTGTCATAATAGCAGCTCAATTCCGGGCTTTAATCAATAACTTACTATAATGTACTTTATCATTTGCAGCAACAACAATTCACTGTTCTCAGCAATGTTACTTACAGTGGTTCTCAAGTTATGTATCCGTTGTGCATAGTGGGTATGTTACCATCAGTCACGACAAGTGCAGATAAGCAAACAGAAATAACGTTTTGACACATCTGGTGAAAACATAAAACAAGTATGCTTAGGAAATATTGAAATAAATATATAAATAAAAGGCGGTCAAATTCAACTATACCTGGTTTTACGTTATATCCCACTTAACCCGGTCTTTCTTAATTTAATGAAAAGATGCCTGCCGAGAGAATCGTACTAATAACGACATCTATAGCTTCAAATGTGACCCCTAGGGATCTTCGGAAAACACTGCAATGGGTCTCTGAAGAAGATACCGCTCATAAACGATCCCAAGATAATCAGAACGAAAGGCGCGCAAGCACAAATACACACACACACACACACACACACACACACACACACACACACACACACAAACACATACACACACACGCACACGCGCACGCGCAAGCGCACATGTACATACGTACACACAGACAGACAGACAGACAGACAGACAGACAGACAGACAGATATGTACCTACCTACTTACCTATCTACCTGCCTGTCTGCCTGCCTGCCTGCATGCCACATACTTATATGTATAATAATAAAATAAGAATGAAGATGACTGTTATAAATTGCTAATTATGGGAGTTTTATCTATTCCAATGTGTTCGTCATCATGTGCCATGCCGTAAGCTTGGGCGGTCATGTTTTGCCATCTCACTTGATCACCAGAATCGTGGATTAGCCCAGTATTCTTGTCTCGACGATACAACGTTGCCAAGCCATTCAGGTATTTACTTCACTGCCCTCCCCTTGTTCTCTTCCCCTCGATCTTGCCAGTTGTCACCAAGTTCTCCAATGTATTTCTTCTCATAACGTGACCAAATAATTGTGACTACGTCTAATTTCTCTAATCAGTTTACGGTTTTTATTTGTTTCCTGTGGGACATGGCTATTGGTTTTGCTGTCTGTCTATGGTATTCTTTGCATTCTTCTCAGAAACCACATTTCCACAACCATCAGATGCTTTTCAGCTTGTCTGCTCATTGTCCACGCTTCAAATCTGTCAGGGTCCTCATGACTTTGTCGGACCGAACTAAGCTGACAAGACAGACAGAGAAAGGCAGCATTTCAATAGGGGTTGACGACGATACAGGTATGAAAAAGTGAGGACAGGTCACAACTGTTGACAGACACCTAACCCCGAGGTCAGGGACAGTTAGCGATGACGGAGTACAATCCCGACACGGGCTGATTAAAGGAATTTAAATATTGAGCACAACCCACTGCTGGCAACGCTGATCGTATTCTGGTATGAACCTAAGACCTATCCACGTCAATGGGTCTAGTGTTTACACACCCGCTTCACACGCCAGTGATCCGGGGTATGTTTCTGGATCCGGTCAAGGATATGCACTACTGACGAGCTCAAACGAGAGCGAAACTCGAGTCTAGCGCTTCCGCATTGACGTGGATAGGCCTTAGGTTCATACCAGAATACGATCAGCGTTGCCAGTAGTGGGTTGTGCTCAATATTTAAATCTCAAATCCCGAAACAACCAAATAAATCAATTTGATTATTGCTCGCTGGAATTTAGGCGGCCTGGTGTGCCTTGCCAGTGAAAAGACCTGATCGTTCGGGTCCACATCGATTGACGAACGTCAGTCGCGGCGATCCGGCAAATTTTGGGCTATAGCCTACGATGGGTGACGTTGTGATGTTCTGTTGTGATAATTCGGCCGTGTCTAGCGTGTGCCGCGTGGTCTAGTGTTTACACACCCGCTTCACACGCCTGTGATCCGGGGTATGTTTCCGGATCCGATCAAGGATATGCACTACTGACGAGCTCAAACGAGAGCGAAACTTGAGTCTAGCGCTTCCGCATTGACGTGGATAGGCCTTAGGTTCATACCAGAATACGATCAGCGTTGCCAGTTGTGGGTTGTGCTCGATATTTAAATCTCAAATCCCGAAACAACCAAATAAATTAATTTGATTAAAGGGAGTTCAGACGAGAACACGTGACCATGGGACACGTGATGGTAAAGACTGGGCAGGGGTCACGACAGAATGTTTGAGACTATCGACTTGGACAGGTGCGTTAGGAACGACTGAAAGAATTTGAGAAGCGAGACCAGTGAAAACAATTGTGCTCCGCGAGTTGTATAACTGCCATAGTTTGAGCGTGCTGTGATTGTGTGAGACGGAGACGAATTGTATGGAGATTTGCCGAGATGGCTAGATTGACTGTTAACGATCGTGAGCATGTGTAGAGTATTGATTGTACATACTTATATAATGTATTTATGACCGACATTGTTGTACTGTTTCGTTGTGTAAACATGTGTCAAGCACTGTGTGATATTGAATTGGTGCTCAGTTTGATCAAATATTAAATCTACCCAAAAGGGGAAGACCGATTTCTCCCCACTTAGCTTGAAGTGATTGTACGAAAGAGATTAATTGCCTGTGAGTGACCTGTATAGTAGTAGTAGGCATCTTTCAGTCCTGAAGGATTATAGAGTTATTCCGCTTGGGAGGTGCCTGGCAGCACCGCTGTGACTGTATAGTCCAATGCGAGAGTTACAATCCCTGTCACAGTTTCCGCATCTGTAAGACGAGGCAATTCCCGTAGTAAGTGACTGCGCTTTGAGCCTTTGCCGCCTATCCTCAGCTTGTTGGATCAGATTGCGCTCAAAGAGCACCAGTCCGTTTCGTACATCTCTTCTCCAGGAGCATCTGTCTGTTGCAACTCTCTCCCACGTGTCTGGATCTATTCCAATGGTTTTCATATCTTGTTTACACACATCCCTATATCGCATTTGGGGTCTTCCGGTTGGCCTCTTTCCTGTGGCTAGTTCTCCGTAAAGGAGATCTTTGGGTATACGTTCATCCTCCATTTGAGATACGTGGCCCAGCCACCGGAGGCGTCTCTGCTTGAGGAGGGTGTGCACTGTGGTAATATCTGCTCTTTCAAGCACCTGTTTGTTTGTTATGTGGTCTTTCCATGTTATGCCCAGAATACGTCTCAGACATCTCATGTGGAAGGAATTCAACTTCCTTTCCTGTCTTGAGTACATGGTCCAGGATTCAGACCCATAGAGTAGTGTGCTAACAACACAAGCTTTATATACTTGAGCTTTTGTACGCTCTGATAGTCTATTATTCTCCCAAACTCTTTTAGCTAGTCTGGAAAATGTGGCTGCCTTTCCAATGCGTCTGTCGATTTCTGTCTCTAATGAAAGATTATCTGATATTGTCGACCCCAAATACACAAACTCGTGGACGACCTTCAATTCGTAATTAGAAATTTTGATTGACGGAGGCGCACCAGCATCTTGTTCCATCACCTGTGTTTTATTTAGGCTAATGGTGAGCCCAAAGTCTTTGCAGGCGGCTACAAAACGATCTATGAGCCTTTGGAGATCTTCTGCTGTATGAGTAGTCAGTGCTGCATCATCTGCAAAAAGTAGTTCTCTTATGCATCTTGATCTTATTGTGGTCTTTGCCTTGAGTCTTGATGGGTTAAAAAGTTTGCCATCAGATCTTGTGTGGAGGTATATGCCTTCAGTGGCAGTCCCAAATGCCTGCCTTAAGAGAACTGCGAAGAAGATACCAAAGAGTGTAGGAGCAAGCACGCAGCCCTGCTTTACTCCACTGCTGATGCTGAATGACTGGGATGTTGAACCGTCAAATAAAATGGTCCCCTGCATGTTTTCGTGGAATGATTTCGCAAGACTAAGAAGGGTGGGTGGACATCCAACCTTTTCAAGGACCTTAAAAAGGCCGCTTCTGCTCACGAGGTCAAATTCCTTTGTGAGGTCGATGAAGGCAATATATAATGGCTTCCTCTGTTCTCTGCACTTCTCTTGGAGCTGCCGGAGTGAGAAAATCATATTGATGGTGGACGGACCTGTTGGGTCTAAATCCGCACTGCGATTCGGGGTAGATTCTTTCAGCAAGAATGTGTAATCTTTTAAGGATTACTCTGGCAAAAATCTTACCTGTAATGCTGAGTAGGGAAATGCCGCGATAGTTGTTGCAGTCGCTTCTGTCGCCTTTGTTTTTTTATAAAGAGTAACGATGTTTGCGTCTTTCATATCTTGTGGTATTGATTTTTCTTTCCAGCAGAGCTGAAATATTGCATACAGTTCTGGGATGATTGTTTCTTTGCTACATTTTAAAATTTCAGGTGGAATGCTATATTTTCCAGGTGCCTTGCCGGATTTGAGAGTCTAGTGCTTCGCTGATTTCTGTGAGGCGTGGTTCGTTATCCAGGGCATGCATGGCGGACTGTTGATCGATGGCTTCCAGAGCTTCTTCGCTGACAGTGTTATCCACTGAGTATAGCTCTGAGTAGTGTTCTACCCAGCGATCCATTTGTTTAGTTCGATCTTTTATGATTACTCCCTCAGTTGATCGTAAAGGGGCCATCTTATTTTTTGATGGACCGACAGCTTGCTTGATGCCCTCGTACATTCCTCTTATATTTCCAGTGTCTGCACAAGTTTGAATTTGAGCAGAGAGCTGTAGCCAGTACCTGTTCGCACATCTTCTTGCCATCTGTTGTACTCTATTTCTGGCCGTTCGCAATGCCTGCAGTGTTTTCTCTGAAGGTGATGTTTTATACATTGAGAATGCATGTCTCTTTATCTCCAGGACTGGGATCATCTCTTCAGAGTGTGCTTCAAACCAGTCGGTTGACTTAGTTTGCTTCTTGCCAAATGTTGATAGTGCTGTATTGTAGATGGTGTCGCGAAAATGACTCCATCTCTCGGTGGAATTCCGTTTGTGGGGCCAGCCAGAGTATCCGCTAGAGCCTGCATGAATTTGTTGACCTTCTCTCTATTTTGGGTGCCGCTGGTGTCAATGCGTGGACTTCCTTCTGTTCGGCTTCTGTAGATTCTCTTGTGCTTTATCTTCACCTTGCTGGAGACGAGTGAATGGTCGGTGTCGCAGTCAGCACTATGATAGCTGCGAGTCAGCCGTACATTGCGAAGGTTGCTGCGTTTAGTGAGCACCAGATCGAGTTGGTGCCAGTTCTTTGATCTGGGGTGCTTCCGTGACACCTTGTGTTGAGGTTTCGTGTCAAAGAAGGTGTTGGTCACGCACAGATTATGGTGGCTGCAGAATTCCAAGAGACGTTGTCCAGTGTCATTGATCTTCCCAACGCCAAACTGTCCTAGACATGAAGGCCAAGATTTGTGGTCGGAGCCAACCCTGGCATTGAAATCCCTCAGGATAAAAAGATGTTTTTTCTCTGGTGTTTCACTGACTTCTTTGCTAAGGTCGTCAAAGAACTTGTCTTTAGATTCTGGTGCGGCAGTTAGTGTTGGGGCGTAAACGCTTATAATACTAACTGGGCCTGCCTCTGTCTGGAGTTGGAGCTTCAGTATTCTTTCAGTGCCATCACTTGGTAGTATGATGGAATTAAGCAGCTTGTTTCTGATAGCGAAGCCAACTCCATGCTCCCTGGTCTCTACGCACGGCTTGCCATGCCAGTAGAAAGTGAAGTCCCTCTCCTTGATGCTTCTAGATTCTTGGAGTCTCGTCTCTTGCAGGGCGACAATGTCTATCCCCGTCTTAGTAGTTCGTTGTTTATCACTGCAGTTTTGCGGGCATCCACAATCTCGTTTAGATCGTCTGAGATGCCAGGGGTCATGGTTCTTACGTTCCATGTTCTCAGCCTTAGGGCTGGTTGTTTTGTTTTTTTCTTGTTGCTAGGTGTATAGATTGCGGTCCATGTGTCAGGATTTTCCCCTAAGCTCCACACACCCTCAGGAGCAGATGAACCGTGGCGAGACAACACCTTATTGACTGGGGGCTGCCCAGCTTAGGCGGGCGGTAGCTGTCTGGTGAGATACGATGATCTCTCCCCTGGCGCCTTGCCCTACGCCAATCGAGCATTAAGACTTATAACCGGCAAATGCTGCTTTACGCGGTGCTGAAGTGACCTCTTCAGGGCACAAGCCTTTGCAATGGAAATTGGAGAACCAGCTGTTGCCCAGTAGCGAGTTCCCCCTCTCCACGTTGCCGATGTTGACCAAGGGAAAGACAGTAGCCAATGCAACTTAGCATCGGTGCCGTCGCAGGAGTTGCCAGAACTATGTTGTTTACAACATGGAACTGCCTTAGGGACTCCATCTCCGGATTTGTCCTCAGGGTTTACTCCCGAAGCCTTTCCCATATGAGTATACCCGCAAGGCAGCGGAGGTTTGAGATTTAGAGTTCCCTCTCTTAGAAGAGATACCAACCAAGGCTGACGAGCCTCCTCTGCCCGGGAATCAATAAGGAGGGAAGTCTACCATTCTTCCTTCCTGCAGTGACCATACTGATCGGATGACCGTAGCCATTGTCTCTACTGAGAGATCCTCTGCCCACCGTCACTGACTTGAAACCATACCCAACAACTATCTGTCGGCTGCTCCCAAGTCTATTCCACCACCTGCTCCCATGGCTTCACGTTACCCTGTTGGGGGAGGCTAAACGGGTACTCCACCTTGCCCAAGGGTGTCCCGTAGGCTAGCGGAGGGAAGGAGGCACCTTACTTCACCTTTGATAGGGGGTACCCCGACCCCGCTACCCGAGTGACCTGTACGCATGCCTTATTAACAGTAGGACCCTGACAACATCCATAAAAAAGCACAGGTTCTAAGTAGCACCTCAACACTCTTTTTCTCGTTGCAAATGACATCTTTTTATTGGTCGGTATGTTTTTCATGATGAAAAAGGCTGTCTTCGCCATGGCGATTCTTGTTCTAATCTCTTCGAGGCATCTCACACCAGATGTTATTACTGTTCCGAGATAATTGTACCTATTCACTTGTTGAAGAATATTCCCATTTACTTGTATATTACATTGTGGTATTTCGTTCTTCCTAGTGACAACCATAATCTGTGTCTTTTTACAATTTAATTCTAACCCCAGTTGTTCACTGTGTGTAACAATCGCATCTACTAAAGTTGTAGGTCCTGTTCATTGTCTGCAATCAAGACTGTATCATATGCATATCTAATGTTATTGATGCATCGTCACCTAATGTTGATCCCTTCCATATCTTCAATATTTCTGAAAATACTTTCATAAAAGATCATCAGTATGTGGCGTGGCAGAGACCTTCGCTGCTAAACTAATGCTCATAATGTTGTTGTTTTTTTCTGATCGGAAAAAAATGAACTAGAATAATTATTCAACTCATATCCTATGTTCTATAACTGGGCACCTCCAAATACTTTGGGTTGTCCCTACAAATTAACATAATGTTTCCTCTACCGAATATCAGGGGATCATTAAGATAGAGATCCATCAACCCACTCACACACCCATTGCTGTTGGGGGATAAGAATGTAGGGATTGTCGTAACTTCTGACATGATGTCTCTACGTACACTAACAACATAAGCCAACACAGCCCCCCCCCCCCCAACCCTCTTTTATTTCTCTATGCCTTTCTGTCACTTCCGAAACATTGAGCCGAATTACAAGAGCAACTATTACACACTTCTTCAACCTTGTTTACAAGATAGAGAACCTTTAAGAGTATCTTAAATATATAATTCGAGACTAGTACACTCTTCCCTAACTTTCTAATCAGGAAGAGAATATACGTCAAGAGCACAGGAATTATACTCTTTGACTTCTTTCGACATTGTTGACTGTTTGTCGAGGATGACTAAAACATACCTTACTCACATGCGGACTCTATATGGGGACCTTAGGCTTTGCCTTCTGTCAAAATCCAAAATAGACTGTGACTAAAATTCCAGGGAGCTGATAATAAAGGTTGGGAAACCTCAGAACCACTTGTATCCAGTCTAAATGTGAAGATGTTTCGTTGGACAGGCCTAATCTAGTGGCCTGCCACAAAAGGATCTCAGAAACCATCAGAAGGGGGAAAGATGTATGTCATGTGTATCGCATGAGTACACATGTGTTGTACTTGTTCCAGGATCTGGTTTTTTTCTGCCTAGATTGTGCCATGAGGAGCCATAATCTAAGTTCTCCAGTAAGTCAAAAGCTACCTTACCATTTTCAGTTAATGCCACGAAGTTACCCTTGGGGAGAAACCTCATTAGCCGGGACATACAACCCCGGCTAGTGAATAGATATGATCCACCTACCACCAGTCTAGTACCTAATGGGGAGGACAGTTACCACCTCCAGGTGAACTCGTCTCATACTGACCTTAACATTGACTGTCAGGAGCATATCTGCACCCCTGTCACAAGTGTCAGTGATGCAGATGTCAACCGACCTATTCACTATATGAAGACATTTTCTGTAACTTATCAGTGTCATTGTTCTAAGAGAGGTGATCTCGCATAAATTTCCTTTCTGTTCTTACTGGGTTGTGACATGTTATTTTTCCTTAAGTGGTTTAGATAGTTCCTATAGTTTACAAGTGTCCATAGTCCTGAAGTGGGCGGTAGGAAAACTATAAGGGGGCAGACAGGAGAACCAATTCAAGATCTATAATGGAAAGAATGGGTATACCACCCCAATTTTACCACAGGTATTTAAAGAAAGCAAAACAAGGTGACAAAGGGCAGAGCACAATAAAAAATCAAAGTCAAGCATGACGCTCGGGAAATAAACATAATAGTTACCTCGACGTTCCTCATTTCGGTCGTTGTTCCAGATGCGGTCAATTCCTACAATCAAGTAACAAATATAAACGGTTGAACATATTATATTAACAAATCAATGCTTTGGAAAGGACTCCATTACACTATCGACAGATGTAAGGGTGTTTCCTCTTCTTATACTTCTTCTTCTACTTCTTCTTCTTCTTCTTCTTCTTCTTCTTCTTCTTCTTCTTCTTCTTCTTCTTCTTCTTCTTCTTCTTCTTCTTCTTCTTCTGCTTCTTCTTCTTCTCTTTCATCTTCCCTTCTTCTTTGCCTTCGTCTTCTGATGCTGCAGAAGAAACAGTAGAAGACGCAGAAAAAGAAGAAACAGAAAAAGAAGCATAAAAAGATGATGATGACTGTAATGATTATTCACTGCTTTGTGTTTATATTATGTTGCTGTTGTTTTTATTTGCATCACATACAATTTCCAGATTAAATTATTAATGATATTACCACCAACAACGTTTGCCTGACTATCTGGAGCTCGTATGTTCGAATCCTCCTCAATTCGTAAATTTTAAACATTGCCATTGTCTCCCAATTCGACTAAGCCCATAGTGTGTACTTGGAAATGGTCTTGGCAGTAAAGGCGACAGTAGTGGTAATGAGCACACCACTCGTTGGGAGCTGATTGGTCTATATAAGCCAGGGATAGCACCACATACCCAAAAGAACACCTGGGGTGGAAAAGGGTCCTTTGATATTCTTTACCACCAACAATTAATTCCACAGACAGACATTAACATCACAAAACTTACCTGAAACGTTAATTAAATCTGGAATGTACTTGGCTCTCTGCAGGATTGCAATCACGTAACCCACAGTGTCTTTTTTACGGATTTCGCCTAGTAAGGGTTTAAAAAAAAAAAAAAGAATACGACGTATGTAATGGATCCGTCACACACACACACACACACCCACACACACACACACACACACACACACACAGAGAAAGAGAGAGAGAGAGAGAGAGAGAGAGAGAGAGAGAGAGAGAGAAGAGAGAGAGAGAGAGAGAGAGAGAGAGAAGAGAGAGAGAGAGAGAGAGAGAGAGAGAGAGAGAGAGAGAGAGAGAGAGAGAGAGAGAGAGAGAGAGAGCTGAGAAATCAAATGCTGGTTATTTCAGTTGTACTGTTTTCATCACAACAAATGCAGACATGATTAGTAGATGCGTCAATGAGTATGTTTTGGGAGATCGAGTTGTGCTGGGCTCGAAGACAGTGGGTGGAGTCTCCGAGGAAATCAAAGCTGCCAATCAGCTTCAATTTTTGTGCCAGGCAATACGGTTATAGAAGGAAATGAACAAACTAATGGGCTTGTGGGTGGAGCTACTGTGGAAGGCTGTGACATTACAACCAATTGAAACATTTTATGACGGCTCGATTACAAGCCATTCCCACGACAACAATATTGCTTTAGTACAGCTCGCTGAATTTACATTGCACGGAAAGTAATTATAAACATAGATCAACGGAGAGAAAGGAATGTTGGGACGCAGAGGTGTTTCCAAGGCTCCAGGGCCGGGTTATATACTGGCCAAGGCCTATTGACGCGTCCTCGTCCAGCATCCTGGGCAACAGGTCCCTTTGGGGTCCTGGCTAAAGTCAGTAGGACCGCCGATTCCTCCGAAGTCGGAGAATGTCTGCCTGTACGGCGAGGAAACCATCAGTCTACACACCAATAAGCCAGACATGGGACAATGGATACTCACGCATACCTCAGGTCCTGTATGACATCACACTGATGTTAGACAACGGGATGCCTTCATCCGACATACAGGACTTCGCGTTGGAGCTCATGCCAACGAACACAAGCAAGCAAAGGAATGTTTAACACAAAAGATGGGTAAACAGAGACAGGACAAACTGAAGTCCACGGACTTGCGGGGGAAAACATTTGGAGACCAAAGACTAAACGGATATAAGACAGATTTACAGCCAAAACACTCCCACAATGTAAAGTAGATAATTAATCTATGTAGGGAGGGGGAAGTGAAACTTCTTTCCAGTGAGAATTGATGGCCTGGGTTTCATAAACCGAAACCAAATTCAGCTTTGCGTCCATTGATTGTTAGCCATGTGTGGAGTTTCAGTGATGTGGTAACTTTTAATTCTTTTATTTAGGAATAATTTACAGTGAAATCTTGGAAACAGGGTGATGGTTTTTTGCCTACATTGTTTGCTCCTATAAGGGTTACTTACGTTTGGCCTACCTTGAAGATCACCAATGAATGCTGGAGGATTTCACCTTTTTACAGCAGTAAAGAGTGAAGACCTTTTAAAAGCCACTGACCATTCAGAGCTCAACTGTTGCACACAGAACTGCCTAGCCCAAAAGCTGAGTGAAACAATCTAACACCTAACCACCAATCGCCAAATATTTGCCACACAATTGCCTACCAATAAAAACTGTCAGACTTTACTAGATCAGAACATATTGTGTTGCAAGGGAGTACTACAGATACTGACAATCAGTCATTCATTATGCTATTGCAAATTGTGTTGTTTCGGGACATTCCAATCATCCATTATAATTATTCTTTTAACTTTTTAACGAATAATTACTGTCTTGCTTTATCATTTACGAATGTGTGTGATAGTGCTACAACATTATCTGGAGGCTACATCACTTAGCAGATCATGAGAGCTGTGTGGCAAGAAGAATACTAGTCTTCAGTTCTACAAGAATGAGCATACTCCTCTCTGATAGCAGTGCCTTTCCTGTGCTGTCTTGGCCTTCTACCTGAAAACCTGACTTGATACCTGTGTGTAATTATGCCAGATTTGCTTGATACAGTTCACTAAGGAGTCTTGAGAGCCATTTCTGATTATTTTAGCAGTCGGCAACCACAATTGGGGGATATATATCTCTCCACTCAACTTCTTTTTCTCACATTCTATACAGAACATTGCAGTCAACACCATCATTTTTCTAGCTTCTGTTCATGTCTTGACAAGTTTTGCGTTGAGTAGTTTGCCAATGCTTTCTGAACGACCGGCTCATAAACCAACGTAAGTAACCAATGCGACGAGATATGCTGCCGAATCTTGCGCAGCTGTGTTTCGTACGAGATTTTACGGAATAACGAAAACGTCATTAACACCTTCGTCAGGGAGATCGGCCCACTCAAATTCCTCCAGCACAAATTGGGTTGCTCCTACGGGATACTATAAGCATAAATTTGCATATTTTCAATAACTATCATCGTGTTCCCACACCTAGCAAACATCAGTCATCGTTAGGAAAAATTATTATGATTTACAATTTAAACACAATGGATTATTGAATATTAAGATATTATTTCAATAGAAAAATTGGCTTTGGCAATTGGTTGTTTACTCTGTGCATGTATATTATTACGTTAAATTGCAGCATTACGAGTTTAAAATCTACCCAAAGAATTTCAGGATCCTCGACGGTGCTACGGAGTTCGTGCACTGAGCTGAAATTCTCCAGAATCAGGCTTGAGTTAGGAGTAGATCGCAGCACTTATGGGTTACATCCGGGTGCCGTGATTTTGATCCGTCGAATAAACTAAACTAAACTATACTATACTAACACGATGTATATTTGAATTTGTGAGTTTATTAAGGTTGCTTACTCTTCTTGCCCATTCAGTTTATATTACGTATATGTTGTTGATAACAATAAGTAGATCTTACCTACTGTTACCAGAAGCACTAATAAATAATGGCAGAAGCAACTAAACGCAGTGCACAGTTTTAGAAACGAGTAAACAATGTGGTCTCTCTAACGCAGATATAGCGAAGTATGTGTCAGGTTAATTTCAAAGACATGAAAAGCTGAAAATGGGCAAAAGAACTTTCATAGAAAAAGCTACAAGCTGAACTAGACAACAAAGAGGAAGATCGCCAGCATGCTATGGAACTGAAGAAGTTAGAAAATAAACTTGAAATTAAAATAATTGAATCAGAAGAAATGCAACGGCTTCAACCTCCTCCTATATCAATACGATAGCAGAGTTAATTACAGAGCATATTCTCTTAAAATAGGTGCCATGGCTTTCCACAAGACCCATTTTCTAAACACAGTGACTCTTTGGAAGCTTATTTACATAGGTTCGAGAGGATGTGTTCCGTCTGCGGATTAGACGAGAGAAAATGATGTAAAGTTATCTCAAGGATTTCGAGGCATTGATTATGAGGTGTCCTCCAGATTGCGTCCAGAAGAACATGGCAATTATGAAATGCTCAAGCAGGCACTACTTGCAAGATTTGAAGTTGATTCAGGTAGCTATAAAATGAAGTTCAAAACTGTTCGGAATGAGCCAGGAGAGAACTTTGTATAATTTATAGACAGACTGAGAATGCACCTACACGAGTAAGGCACCTTAGGCAAATTTTATGAAACGTGTGAAGGCTTGTAGGGAATGATCATCATTGATCAGCTGAGAGATAAAATGTCAGCTGACATGAAAGCATTCCTCACACAGCATGGGGCTGAAAGACTGGAAATTATAAACACTATGGCCGTTGTATTCGAAAAGTCACAGAGAGAATCCGAAGGTAATCGTCGGTCGACAATTGCTCCCTCAAATGACAGTTCTCACAAGCCAAAAGAAAAACATCGCAACAGTTACAGTAAGCCCAATCATAAGACAAAATCCACCATCCAAAACAAAACCTGCATGCTTAGAGAGAAGGAAAACTCTACTCTCATTAAAGTAGGACTACTGGACACCATACCAGGGACTGGCGGTGAAAATTTCCCACTCATACGACTACATGCTTAACAAAACAAGAAGAAAATAAGGTGAGCACTGATGGCCATCAAGATATGCCTGAGCATAAAGCCACCATTACACGATTCCTGTGGAAGAATCAGTTACACTAAACAGATTCTTCACCACGTGTATATATGACACTGGTTTACAATTTCATGCAATTGTTGCTACCTCATTAGCGAATCTTTATCATGTTACAGAGGAAACAACTGAGATTCATGGGTCTATAAAAAGCTCAGTACTCATGTGTTTACCAGTTGCAAATATAACCATAAGTTCACATTATGTGACTGGCGAAAGTATGGCAGCAATTTTAGATGACCTCATTTATCCTGTTTCTGGGAGAACATGTACAGCCTGTGACTGTCGCAGTCGTAACGATAGGACAGTAAGATTTCAGGGAAAGAGGGACAGGAGTTTGCACAACTCGTTGTGCCTTCACCTTACAGATCCCAAATCTTTCATAGGTTTATAGTCTGTGATTCAGTGGACAGATGCGAATCAATGCCACCACGCAAAGGATTTCTACACATTACTACTGGCCTGGAATAAATGTGGACATAGTTTGATATGTCAAATAATATCCCCAGCGCCAGAGAGTAGCCGCAAAGCACAGGACAGCTCGGCTACCTTAGTGAAATCCCCATCACTGCCACACCATTTGAAAATATGGTTGTGCATATAGTAGGACCTCTTAACAGACCTAAGAGAAGGAACTGCTATATACTTACACACGTAGTCACTTGCTTTATTTAGGCAGAAGCAGTGTCTGGGCCATCTAGCGATTCAAAACACGTAGCTGAAGCTCTACGTGGTATATATTACGAGGTTAGGATTTTCGCTTAGATTTTTAACTGGCAATGTATCACAGTTCAGAGGCAAGTTAATGGAGAAAGTCTTTAGCCTTTTCCAGTCTCATCAAATACACACTGCCCCATATTACCCGGCCTCGAATGGGACAGTAGAAAGATTTAACAGTACCCTTATCACCATCTTGAGAAAACTTGCTCATGAAACACCAGATGCATGAATACTTATGTACCAGCAGCACTACTCACTTACTAGGAGGTACTTCATCACTCAACTGGAATTTCACCACCAACTCTAATGTGTGATCGTCTGATCAAGGGTCCACTTGAGGCTTTACTCCGCTCCTGGACTGATGATCAAGTTGATGAGAAAGTTTTAACTACGTCCACATATATGACAGATTTTAAACAGCGTTCACAACACGGTTGGCACCTGCGTCAAGCTCGACGTAGAATTGCTCGCTATTTCAACAAGAAAGCTAAGAACGGGGAGCTAGAAGAGGGATAGAAAGTGTGTTACAAGTCAAAATAAAGTGTAGATAGGTTGAAATGGACCATATGAAGTGATTGAGAAAATATCTCGCATTAATTACAAGATTTCCATTAGATGCAAATTGAAGATTTATCACATCAACCTCTTGAGGAAATACCATGAACGGCGTCCCACCGAGACAGCTAATTTGATGGCTTTGACAGTGGCTACAGAAGTAGATCACGAAAATACTATGGGTGTAGAGTACACTCATCGTGGTGTTGACATCAGTCTTACATTAAACAAAGATCAATAACACCAGATTCAATACCTCTTAGCCACATATGCAGACGTACTTACTTACAAGCCAGGGCTCACAGATTTGGTCAATTTGACATGAAACTGATTGACACTACTCCTGTTAGAGTTAAAACATACTCAGTTCCATATGCCAAAGTGAATACTTTAAAAGAAGAGATCCAGCAAATGCTTACGACTGGGATCATATCTCCATCAGAGTCACCTTACAGTGCAAGGGTGATTTTATTGAGAAAACTTAGTGGAAAATATAGATTGTATCCGATTACCAACAGCTCAATGCAATAACGGAATTTCAGCCCGAACCTTTGCCTGACAAGAACCAACTCTCCGCTGGTCTCAGTAAAGCCAAGTACTTTACAAGGATTGACCTCAATAAGGTATATTATCAGATTCCGGTGAAAAAAGAGATTCGACCGTGGCTGGTCTTCAGTACTCTTGATGGTCACTATAAGTTCAATGTCCTTCACTTCGGATTGAGTAATACTCGTAGTGTCTTTACTCGCATGATGCGAAAATTAATCGACCCACATAAACATCCCGCTATAAGAAATTTCATGGATGATATCCTAATTGCTACAGAGACGTTTGATGAACAAATTGAGGCACTCCCAATTTCTTTTAAAATGCCTTAAGGAAACTGGTTTAACTGAACGACTAAAACAGTGTCATATAGCTTCGATTATATAGATTCCAACAACTTGATTTTGTTTGACATACAGTACCTCAAGGATACATGACTCCTAATGAGGGCAACATTGAAAATCTACAACTAACACCTCATCCAAACACGAAAAAGGATGTCCGATCTTTAGTTTCTTGTATGGATTCTATCAAAAGTACATAAAAGACTTCAATTCCCTCACCGCTTCTTTAACCAACCGTACAAGGAAAGGGGAACCAGAGAAAGTTATATGGTCGGCCGAATGTGAGAATGCCTATTCGGCACTCAAGAAAACGTTAACTACAAAACCAGAACTTCATCTTCCAGATCTCACATGCCCTTTCACTCTTCGTACAAACGCAAGCAACATTGGAACTGGCGACACATTACTTCAGAGAAAACAGGATGAGCACTTAGTGCTATTTCATGTTGTCTAGTCTATACTATTATGAAATTGAATTCTGCAGAGAGAAATTATTCTACCATAGAACGCGAATGTCTAGAATAAGTCTGGGCTGTGGAGAAATTTCAAGCATATGTATACGGAAAGCATTTCACTGTACAGTGTAACCATCAACCCTTAATGTTCATAGCGGCTTCAAATAACTTAAATCCAAGACTGACGAGGTGGTCACTGCTTTTACAATCATATTCGTTCCAGATTGAATATGTACATGGATAAATGAATGTTGGAGCAGACTTCCTAAGTCGACATCCTGTTCCTGATACTTTAAACGTATCAGCACCACCAGGAAACAGCGATTAAGAGAAAATTGCATTTCGTTGATATTCCAGCTCTCCTTAGGAAGAACTGTCTTAGAGGGAAGCCGTGTGACATTACAACCATCTGCAGCATTCTAGAACGGCGCAATTACAAGCCATTCCCACGACGACAATATTGTTTTAGTACAGCTCGCTGAATTTACATTGCACGGGATGTAATTATAAACATAGATCATCGGGGAGAAAGGAATATCTATACACACAATATTGGTAAACAGAGTCAGGACAAATTGATGCGAAGGGGAAACATTTGGAGACCAAAGATTAAACGAATAGAATACAGATTTATAGCCAAACCATTCCGACAATGTAAAGTAGATAATTAAACTAGGGGGGAGAGAAACTGATTACCTGTGAGAATTGGTGTCCTGGGTTTCATAAATCGTAACCAAATACAAATTTGCGTCAGTTGATTGTTAGTCCTGAGTGGAGTTTCAGTGATGTGGTGACTTTTAATTATTCCGTTCAGGAATAATTTACAGTGAAATCCTGGAAACAGGGTGATGGTTTTTTGCATACACGGTTTGTGCCTATACGGGGTACTTACATTTGGCCTACCTGGAAGATCACCAGTGAATGATGAAGGATCTCACCTTTCTACAGCAGCAAAGAGCGAAAACCTTATATAAGCCGCTGACCACTCAGAGCTCAACTGCTCCACCCAGTACTGCCTACCCCAAATGCTGAGTGAAAGAAGCTAACACCAAACCACCAATCGGCAAATATTTGTCACGGAATAGCCTGTCAATAAAAACTATCATAAAAACTACTTTATTAAGCAAGAACATATGTATATTGCAACGGAGTACTGCAGATACTTACAATCAGTCACTCGTTGTGCTATTATAAATTGTGTTGTTTCGGGACGTAACCATTATTCATATCAGTCCAATCATCCATTATATTTCTTCTTTTAACTTTTTAACGAAGAATTACTGTCTTGCTTTATCATATTTTACTTATGTGTGTGATAGTGCTACAACATTATCTGGAGGCTACATCACTTAGCAGATTAGGAGAGCTGTGTGTCAAGAAGAATACTAGTCTTCAGTTCTACCAGAATGAGCATCCGCCTCTCTGACGGCAGTGCCTTTCTTGTGTTCTCTTGGCGTTCTACCTGGACACCTTACTTGATCCCTTAGTGTAATTCTGCCAGACTTGCCTGATACAGTTCACTAAGGAGTCTTGCGAGCCATTGCTGGTGTTCTTTTCGTAGCCGGCAACCATTATGTGGTGATAACTATCTACCAACTCAACTTACTCCACCACAAAGGCACAAAACCATGGACTTGACTGATATAGTGAATGTTCTCAGAGAGGCAGGGCAATTAAATGAATCACGTGATGATCGTGAATCTACAGTCTCGACCAAAAGGCAGGAGCATCAAGCAAGAACTGGATTCAACAGCCACTCCTCTGGGGATACTTCTCCCCAACAACGAACTGGTGTCAACAGCTGCTCCTCTGGGAATACGTTTCACCAACAAAGACCTGGTTTCGACAGCCGCCCCGCTGGGGATACTTCTCCCCAACAACGAACTGGTATCTACAGTCGCTCCTCTGTGGATACTTCTCACCAATAACGAACTGGTGTCGACATCATGAATGTTATGAAAAAATTAGGAAGAACTTGGAAACAACAGAGATGTGTTTCCTGAGACGAATGTTGCGAATTCCTTAGACTGCCAAAGTAACCTACAACGAATGCCCGAAACCAGAACATTTTATTCAACAATAATAAAGAGACAAGCCGGATCCGGTCAGGGATATGCACTACTGACGAGCTCACACGAGGGCGAAACTCGAGTATAGTGCTTCCATATTGACGTGGATAGGCCTTAGGTTCATACTAGAATACGATCAGCGTTGCCAGTAGTGGGTTGTGCTCGATATTTAAATTTCAAATCCCGAAATAACCAAATAAATCAATTTGATTATTGCTCATTGGATTTAGGAGGTCTCGTGTCCCTTGCCAGTGAGAAGTCCTGATCGTTTCGGGTCCACATCGATTGACGGACGTCAGTCGCGGCGATTGGGCAAACTTGAGCATAGCCTACGATGGGTGACGTTGTAATATTCTGTTATGATAATTTGGCTGTGTGTCCAACGTGTGCCGCGTGGTTACACACCCGCTTCACACGCCAGTGATCCGGGGCTTGTTTCCGGATCCGGTCAGGGATATGCACTACTGACGAGCTCAAACGAGGGCGAAACTCGAGTATAGTGCTTCCATATTGACGTGGATAGGCCTTAGGTTCATACTAGAATACGATCAGCGTTGCCAGTAGTGGGTTGTGCTCAATATTTAAATTTCAAATCCCGAAATAACCAAATAAATCAATTTGATTATTGCTCATTGGATTTAGGAGGCCTGGTGTTCCTTGCCAGTGAGAAGTCCTGATCGTTTCGGGTCCACATCGATTGACGGACGTCAGTCGCGGCGATTGGGCAATCTTGAGCATAGCCTACGATGGGTGACGTTGTAATATTCTGTTATGATAATTTGGCTGTGTGACCAACGTGTGCCGCGTGGTTACACACCCGCTTCACACGCCAGTGATCTGGGGCTTGTTTCCGGATCCGGTCAGGGATATGCACTACTGACGAGCTCAAATGAGGGCGAAACTCGAGTATAGTGCCTCCATATTGACGTGGATAGGCCTTAGGTTCATACTAGAATACGATCAGCGTTGCCAGTAGTGGGTTGTGCTCGATATTTAAATAATAAAGAGGCCAATGCGATTAACGGACGGCTAGTCCGCTTTGCGTCATCCAGTGAGGATTGACCTACTTCAGTTTCGTCACAAATACGTACCCAATGTCGGACAGTGCTAACATCCACTGTTAAATCTCCATAAACAATACTCAAACGATCGTAGTTGCGAATCGGGGTCTCGCCTTCAGCATTCAGGAATTCTATGACATTACCTTGCTTTATCTGAACTTCATTGGTGGCCATTTTTAAACAATTACTGTTGTGCAACCAGTAACTGAAACAGGTTGGTAGTGATAAAGTGTAGAAGAGTGTTTGGGGAATCCCGCTAAATTAATAAATTGCAAACCGATAAAGTATTTACATAGATAAACATAGGAGGCACTACTTATTTATCTACCCTCATGTATTTATACATAGAAAAAGTCGCTTAAAAAAGTCGCTTAAAAGTCGACAGGGTCGACTTCATTGCACCGGGTTTTATCTCATATGGCTCAGTCGCACAAAGCACGAACTCCGTAGCTTTTAGTGACGACCCACAGGAGTCTCCGAAACATTTAACTCGTAAACCGAAGGACGCGGCCCGGAATCGAACCCACAACCTTCGGAGCGCGAGTCAAACGGTTTGACCACTTCGCCACAGAGACTCCCTTCATAGATACATACTCCCTTCATTTATACATAGAGAACGGCGTTAGCCCAGTTGTTAGCACCCTTGCGTACCGACCCGATTGATGTTCGAATTCCTATCAAGCCGGACGAATTTGAACACAGTAACCTAGACCCCAAGGTCGGTTAAGCTTGGAATGTGGGACAGGAAATTTCCTCGGAAAGTAAAGGTGACCGGCGTGATATTGACCACGTCGACTGGTCACCACATGGTGACTGGTCTTAACAAATATGCGCTAGCACCATGAACGCAATACGCCTTACGGTGAGTTAAAACGTGTTAATTGCAAATCCTTTACTGGACGTCGCAGTCAAACGCAGAATTTGTGGATGTTTGTGATTTCTTGGCAAGTTTACGTTTAGTAGTTTGCCATTGTTTTCTGAATGACCGGAACTCATATCATTGTATGAAAACCAACGCAATGCGGTCTTGGTAAGTAAAAGGACCATTATATTAAATCATATGCCAAATACGCCTCAAGCAGTAACTAGTGGTCATTTACTAATTTTAGATTGTACATATTCAAAAACATCACAAACTCATCATCATCAAGTGCCATGTCAGCTTGCGTAGGCGTCCATGTCTCTCCACAGATCTCGGTCTTTGGTGTTCTGGATCAACTCTGCTGATGATATTTCTCCATGCCTCTGTCTTAACCCATCCAACATCATTTCATTTGGTCTGCACCTGCCTCTCTTCCCCTCGATCTTTCCAGTCATCACGATGTTCTTTTGTGCCCCACTTCTCAACACATGACCAAAGAAAGCTGTTTGTTTCTTTCTTATTGTTGTATATAATGTTATAGTTTCATTAGCCTCTTTCAGGCAGTCGTTGTTGGTTACTTTGGCAGTCCAAGGAATTGGCAACATTTGTCTCAGGAACAACATCTCTGTTGCTTCCAAGTTCTTCCTAATTTGTTCATTTACATTCAAAGATTCACAGCCTTACAGCAACACATGTTTTATGTAGCACTTCAGTACTCTCTTTTTTACATTCAATGATAGTGACTTATTGCATATGATATTTTTCATCACTAACTATGTGACTTCAAACAAACAAATAAACAAACATACCAGCACCCTCCAACAAACGTTTAGCGTACTGTGATAGAAGACTCAGCTCCCCGTCTAGTTTTATAGCAGCCTGAACAGCTGTGACTATAAATTGAACAATCACAGGACAAGGAAATTATTAAATGCAAACTTTCATGCTGTTTATACATTAATTACATTGTTTAGTCTAAGTCGGGTCCCTTGGGTTTCAGGGTCTGGACATCACTCCGAGGTCTTGGAGGTTTGACGCTGAGCCGCCAGCGTCTGCAGCCTACCTTGTGTCAGACGTATTGGTTACCCATTCCTCTGGAGTACACAAGACAAGGCCGAGAGAGGGAAGATGTCGTTTGGGCACCACATGTTTCTCTGAAGCTCTGCCCAGGCATTGTCATGGAATTTAGGCCTCATTTCAACTCACATACTTTGGTCTGTCAAGACTGGAAGGTGCCACTCACTCACTTTGTTTAGATTTCTCTATAGCACGCTAAACAGTAGCTGACATACGACAACAGCTACTACTACTACTACTACTAATTCTACTACTACTACTACTACTACTACTACTACTACTACTACTACTACTACTACTACTACTACTACTACTACTACTACTACTACTACTACTACTACTACTGCTACTACTGCTGCTACTACTACTACTACTACTACTACAACTACTACTACTACTACTACTACTACTACTACTACTACTACTACTATTACTGCTACTACTACGACAACTACTACTACTATTACTACTACTATTATTACTAATACTCTACTACTACTGTTACTACTACTACTACTACTACTACTACTACTACTACTACTACTACTACTACTACTACTACTACTACTACTACTACTATTATTATTATTATTATTATTATTATTATTATTATAACTACAACACCTACTACTATTACTGCTGCTACTATTCCTACTACTATTACTACTATTATTATTAATTCTACTACTACTAGTATTAGTGCTACAACTAATAATACTTTGCTTACAACTAATGTAGTAAAGGAGAATTTCATGGCAGCGCAAGAACTTCCTACCACAGGCAAGGATATGTGTTTATCAGAACAACACATGCAATCCATGTTCTGCTGGTAGGTTTTCGAAAGTTGAACATTTGCCAGTGCGGTGGGTTATCGACCTGCTCTTTTTGATTCATAGATTTCGAAGGAGTGTTAACATGCACACGGATTCTTTGAATTTTCGTCCTTATCTATACGTTTATTCTAATACCCTCGGATAAATGAGAGTATCCACACTTTTATAATTGTGTAAACATCCAGCCGAGAATCAAATTAGGTCTGCATTCATCAGAGGCGGACATTTAATATCAGAGCGACTCCGCTTCTAATAATGAAGCATGGATAGGGACGACGGTATAGAGGGGAAGCAATCACATCAAACAAATAAATATCTCTAGAAAAGGTATATAATAACGACCTTATCTCCCTTGAACTAATGTAAAACAAATAAGTCTCGAATCAGTTTCCCTGCAATGGGTATGTGATATGATAGCACCATAACATTGCGAAGGCCTGAGAGCAAGGAGGAATAGGTGGCCGGGCTTTCCCTCACTTTTGGCGAGCGACGAGCCCAGGCGTCAAAACCCGCATCCGAACGTACACCGGTCAGTTGGACTAAAATGTTGACCTCTCGTCCTTGACATGGGGACGTAAATTACAAGTACTTCTGAAGTCGGAGTGGGTTCGCCTGATGGTGAGGGACACTGGTAATAGGGAAAGTTAATCCACACGCAAAATTCAGTCTAGTTCTACTAGAAGTGGTGTTTATGGACTACGCTTGAATTCAAAGCGACCCAGCGCCCAAAATAATACAAGACATTACTAGCGCAGTTCGTTAGACAACCTCTCTAGTGCGCCCTTGAACTTGCAAGAATCTAGTAATGTACTCACGGTTGGAGACTGTCTCATCGCTGGTGGTCTCCGGAACTTGGTCGCCTGCGTCAGCCTCTGCAAAATCGTTGTTTTGTGATGTTATAACATTAAGTAAGAGATAAGCGGCTTACAGATACGATCATCATCATCCGCATCTAATGCTTTGCCGACTGGAGGAGGCGATCATGCATATCTTGCGATCCCCAACAGCATGTGTGAATTCGTGTGCTCACACCTCCATGTGCCTTGACCAAAGATTGTCAAAAATCTTGTCTCATTGTCTTCATCGATGACTCTTGTTAGTTGTCACATGTTCCGGCCTTTCTAGTCCCATAATGCTACCAAATCATGACAGCTGCCTCTTTCTAATGTCCGTTATACTGGCACCCTGACTTTTTGATTGTCGATAGTTTTAAAATGGAAATATACATCTCCACAATACAAAACCTGGGCTGAATTTAGAGACCATGCAGCATGAGGCCTCTCTCGGACAGTCTGGTTTACTCCAGAAGAAAGGTAACACCAAAACGTCTGGAGCAAGACAAGCTGCAGAAGCTGCCGGATCAGCAAAGTAATGTTCTAACTGCGCGCCTGTCGCAGCTTGCATCCTGGACCAGGTGCCGACGAAGGGTTAAGGCCAGGTCTACCCTGTGTAACATGCCTAGCTTCATTAACATTGGGCGTGATGGACCTTAGCGAAAGTGGTACTATATAAATAGACGGAGGTAAAATGATGCTGGGTGGTAGGTCCCCGGAAAGGGCAAATAAGAAGACAGACGGGGAAGGTTAGAGGCAGTGAGTTTAAGGGGGGAGTCGAGGAGGCGTCAGCCCGTTAGTGTGGTGGTGAGGCAGACAGCTTGGGCTGGGGAGTAGTGTTGTGTGGAGTCAGGGGACTGGATAAGTTAGTTGAGGCCTAGACCCAGAGTGGGTTGGATCGAGTGAGTTCGGGCCGGGGAGAGTGGCTGGTTAACTGTCGCGGTGGATTAGATTAAGAAGGCATGGAGGAGGTAGTGTTATTTGAGTGTTAGGTTGTGATGAATATATATTCTGGAATTACTGTTACTGGATTTAAATATGTTGTCTGTTTCCGTGTTCATTCATCACTAAAGGAATATTATGTGCGCAAACGCAATCTTGTTCAGTGACTAATAGATGTGTACTACAGTAATGACTTGTCTTGTGGGACATGGGGCTAGCCAGCTTACAATATGCAGTGATATAGAAGGAGCATCAGGATCTAGACAACTACCAATCTCATTCTGTTGCAAAAGAGATTGCAACACCCTGTCATGACACTTCATCTTTAGGTTGCATTTCCTCGAACTGGGACAAAGTTTGTACCCAACGCCCGAAGTTTTGGCTCAGTGCGGAGTGTCGGGTTTGGTGAGCAACATATAACAAATCAGATAGTACCGACTGATGTGATACGATAGCCCAGTGATATCTGACTAAGACCTGACACCATAATATCCGTTACAATGATGTTACATTATGACGTAATCTCTTTCAAACCAGTTCTCATTTTCTCAATTACTCAATTACTCATTTTGCCTATCCAGTGAATTTTCAGGTCAAGGTTGCTTAGAATCGGACGGACAGTGAAGCTAAACAGACGGAGTACCCATGTCTGTGCAAATTAACCCACAAGGGACTGAATAGATGGTTTCGACGAAACTAAAAGCGCAGAAGGAGCTGAGTAGAGGGTTTGGGTGAAACTCAAAGCGCAGAAGGGGCTGAGTAGAGGTTTTTGGTGAAACTCAAAGCGCAGAAGGGACTTAGTAGAGGGCTTGGGCGAAACTCAAAGCGCAGAAGGGGTTGAGTAGAGGGTATGGGGGAAACTCAAAGCGCAGAAGGGACTGGGTAGAGGGTTTGGGTGAAACTCAAAGCGCAGAAGGGGCTGAGTAGAGGGTTTGGGTGAAACACATAGCACAGAAGGGACTTAGTAGAGGGCTTTATGCGAAACTCAAAGCGCAGAAAGGGTTGAGTAGAGGGTTTGGGTGAAACTCAAAGCGCAGAAAGGGTTGAGTAGAGGGTTTGGGTGAAACTCAAAGCGCAGAGGCAAAGCCATGCGGACGTTTAGTCACATTGCTCCTTGAATAATCCGGCGCTGTGGCGAAGGTGTTACAAATGCAACGCGTAATCCCACATACCGCGTTCGAAACAGCTGCGTTCGATTTGGAAGCAGACCGTCATGTGTTGGTTTCCATACACTGGTATGACTGCCGGTAGATTCGAAAGTAATGGCAAACTATTGAACGTAAACTTGCCCAGAAATCATCATCATCATCATCAAGTGCCCTGCCAGCTAGCGTGGACGTTCATGTCTCTCAACAGATCTCGGTCTTTGGTGTTCTGGATCAATTGATGATGATATTCCTCCATGCCACCGTCTCAATCCATCCAGCATCATTTCTCTCGGTCTGCCTCTGCCTCACTTCCCCTTGATCGTTCCAGTTGTCACGATGTTCTCCAATGTCTTGCTTCTCATCACATGACCAAAGACAGCTGTTTGTCTCTTACTTATTGCTGTATGTAATGTTCTAGTTTCATTAGCCTCTTTCAGGATATAGGTCTTAGTTACTCTGACAGTCCAAGGTATTCGCAACATTCATCTCATGAACCACATCTCGGTTGCTTCCAAGTTCTTCCTAAGTTCTTCCTTACATTCCCAGATTCACAACCACACAGCAAAACATGTTCCAAATAGCATTTCAGCACTCTCTTTCTTATATTCAATGATAGTGACTTATTGCATAAAATACATTTCATCTTCTGAGAAGCAGCTTTGCTAGCCCTATTATGTCCTTAATCTCTATTGTGCATCTTCCAATTGACAGACCAACCAGGCAAAATTCTCTCTTTCATAGTTGTGAAATGAAGAGGATTTTAAAATTTCGAAATGTTTTTTTTTGTGTAGCGGCTTTCTCGGCACAGATTTTTCGATGCAATTTACACTTAACAGGCGTCGTGCCTTAGTGGATGATGGGTCACGTAGATTTCTAATTCCCCGACAACAGAGTCCAGAGTTCGACATCGGCAGCAAATATTTGGGAGCGGATCGCCATGTGTTAGTTTCGATGGCATGGGGCGGCAGTCGTTTAGAAAGCAATGGCAATCTACTGAACTAAATTACCTAGTAAATCACAAAGTTGCATAATCTTTATAGGACGCCGCAGTCAACTGAAGCATTTTTGTCTGTTTGTGATTTCTTGGCAAGTTTACGTTCAGTAGTTTACCTTCACTTTCTGAACGACCGACACTCATACCATTTTATGAAAACCAACGCAAGGCGATCTGCGGTCACATTTCCCGAAACTGTGTTTCGAACGCGGTATGTGGCATTACGAATTGAGTCCGTAACCCCTTCGCCACAGAACCGGCAAATAGCCAATAAATGCTGGGGTTGAATGCAATGTCCTACGTAGGACATGCAACTAACTTGTTAAACAACAACACTTACCCTCAAGCACGTGTATGGCAAGTCGTACTATCACCTGAAAATCGGCCTTGGCCTCAGCTACAGGTCTTCCTGGTTGGTAAATCAAGAATATTTATTGTTAGAACTCTGTAAGATGGCCATTTAATATGTATAGCTAAATCTGGACACTTACTTTAAACAAACATGGCTTAGCTCGAATCAGTATACCACAAGTCGCGCGATATTCCTGGTAGAAAGTTCTATATTGTTATTTTCAGCTTTTCGTTTGTCTTGTTGCGCTCCAACCAGTAGATAATATGCAAACTATTACAGTGATCACAGATTGATTATAGACACATTGAAGGTAAAGTAAAAAGAAAGTCAAGTACACACCAGGAAACACTAAATATGATCTGTGTACATAGAAACATGACAAGGAAATACAAGACAATTTTAACATAGAAGTAAAGAACAGATCTGATTTATTGTCAGATCTAGAGATCTTATTTCAAGATTTGGATGATCGATGGGAAATGTTGAATAATTCAACCAGTTTGGCTTCAGAAACAACTATCCCAATATTAAAGAAAGTAGGTCGTAAGAAACGGATTACTGAAGAAATTCTACAACTATTGGAAACAAGAAGACACAACAAACATAATCCTGACAAATATGAAGAGATTCACAGAAAAGTCAGAACATTATGTAAAGAGGCTTAAAGAAGTATGGCTTGAGTAAACTAGCATAGAAATTTAAAAACAATATAACAGTAAAATTACCAAATTAATGCACAAAAGAATTCAAGAGCTTAATATTAAAAGAACACCTACATCAGGAAGGTTACCCGAAAGCAAAAGATGGAAAAATCATGATAGAAAAAGATCAGGTTTTACATGCATTGTCAGATTATGTGAAAAAAACCTTTATAATGATACAAGAGAAGAACAGTTTGATATTCGGAATTTTTAAGATGGAAGTTCAGAATGCTCTTCACCATACAAAAACTGACAAGACCCCGAGTCTAGATAATACCCCAACAGACATTAGCAATGCCTTAGAAGAATGTGGAATAGACCAAATCATCAGACTGTGGAACACAATGTATGATACTGGACATGTACCTCCTGAATTATGTAATTCTATATTTATTACAATCCCAAAGAAATCGGGATTCTTGGAATGTGAGCAACATCTAACAATTAGTACAATGAGCCACATCACGAAGATTTTGCACAGAATTATCATGCAAAGAGTTAAGAAGAAACTTCTACCCGAAATAGGAGAAGAAAATGTAGGTTTTTAGAAAGCAATAAATGCTGTCTATATGCTGAGAACATAAACGGAACATTCTATAGAAGTAACCAAAGATCTATATCTTTGCTTTATTGACAACACAAAGGTTTTCGATAAAGTATGACATGTCAACGTAATGAAGATGCTTGCAGATCTACAGATACATGGGAAAAATCTTTGACTTGTTAAAAAAAATATATATATATATATAGGAAAAAACAAGCTGTTGTTGCACAGAGTGAACAGCTAGGATTAGAACTAAATTACACGAAGGCGTAGATTACGTCGTCATTGGGAATAAGGAAATACCATAATGTAACATACAAACAACCACCTGGACACACTTCCCACCATAACAGAAGTTAAGTGTGCTATAAATGTACTTGCATCTGGCAAAGCTCTAGGTAAAGATGGGATTCCAATAGAGGTAATCAGGAGTGGGCAAGACACACTCACTCTACAGATCCACCAGCTAATAGAGCTATGCTGGCGAGAAGGACAAGTCCCACAGGATTCCAAAGATTCGAGCATCATAACACTGTACAAGAACAAGGGCGTTCGGAGCGACTGCAACAACTATAGGGGTATCTCATTTCTGTGTATTGTTGGAAAAGTGTTTGCCGGAATTGTTCTGCGCAGACTTCAAGTCCTAGGAGATCAAGTCTACCCCGAATCACAGTGTGGCTTTCGACAGAACAGGTCTACCATTGATATTATATTCTCATTGCGACAAATGCAAGAAATATGTCGTGACCAGAATCAACCACTGTTTATTGCCTTCATCGACCTCACAAAGGCATTTGATTTGGTCAGTCGTGAGGGTCTGTTCAAGGCACTAAAGAAGATTGGCTGCCCACCAACTCGTCTGTCCATTGTGGAATCGTTCCACACAGGCATGAAGGGTATAATCAAGTTTGATGGTGCAACTTCTGAAGAGTTTGAAATCAAGAGTGGAGTTAAGCAAGGTTGTGTACTAGCTCCCACCCTCTTTGGAATATACTTTTCACTTCTACTGAAATATGCCTTTCGTGATCAGGATGGTGGTATATACATTCACTCACGCTCAGATGGCGGCCTCTACAATGCTCAGAGATTGAAGGCCAAGACCAAAATTAGGAGGGTACTGATCAGAGAGTTGCTTTTTGCAGATGATGCTGCAGTTACGACCCACTCTGAGGAAGAATTACAATGTCTACTATCTGCATTCTCCAATGCTTGTTCCGAATTTGGTCTAACAATTAGCAAAAAGAAGACACAGATTATGTCACAAGGTGCACATGGGGTACCATCAATCTTTATTGACGACGCCGAACTAGAGATGGTAGACCATTTTACATATCTAGGATCAGTGGTAAATAGCAAATTATCCCTAGATCAGGAAATCAACATCAGGATTGGTAAGGCAGCAACAACAATGAACAGGTTAAGAAAAAGAGTCTGGGAGAACAGGAAGCTTACTGCCAAAACAAAAGTCCTTGTCTATCAAGCCTGTGTCCTTAGTACTCTTCTTTATGGCAGTGAAACCTGGACAACTTACTCACACCAAGAGAAACGTTTAAACAGCTTTCATATGCGGTGTCTGCGAAGAATTCTTGGTATTAAGTGGCAAGACTAAAATCACAAATACTGAAGTATTGGAAAGATCAGGTTGTGTGACGGTTTATTCCATGCTCAGTCTTCGTAGACTTAGATGGATAGGACATGTTAGGAGGATGGATGATGGTAGAATACCAAAGGACATCTTTTTTGTGTGAACTACAGATGGGTAAGAGATCTCAGGGTCGGCCTCTACTACGATACAAAGATGTGTGTAAGCGGGACATGATTGATACAGGCATTGATAATGCACATTGGGAGCAAGTCGCCGCTGAACGTGTTGCATGGAGGGCAAACATCAGAAATGGAATAAAGACAAAGGAGAAAATTATTGCAGATAAGTCACACACCGAGCGTGTGAGACGTAAGATGGTGCATGATGGTGGAAATAACCACGTGTTCACAGTGCACCCACTGTGAACGAACATTTACAGCGCGAATTGGCCTTACCAGTCACATTCGCTACCGCCATGGGTAAAAGTTATGCCTTTTTGAAGCACAAACTATCGTCTGTCAAGACGGCAAGGTGCCAATGGAACATACAAACAACTGGGAATATCAATGAAACTGTACATACAAATGGAAATATCAATGAATCGGTACAGTTATCTCGGAACAGTCGTAATCATCTGATGGGAAATGCCTTGAAGAGATTAGAATAAGCATCGTCCATGGAGAAGAAAACCTTGGCAAGGTGGGAAAATACTGACCAATTAAAAGATATCTGCAACGAGAAACAGAGTGTTGAGGTGCTACATAGAATCTGTACTTGTGTATGGGTGTGAGGCTTGGACAATGAGCAGATAAGCTGAACAACATATATGAAGAAGAAGAAGAAGAAGAAGAAGAAGAAGAAGAAGAAGAAGAAGAAGAAGAAGAAGAAGAAGAAGAAGAAGAAGAAGAAGAAGAAGAAGAAGAAGAAGAAGAAGAAGACAGACAGACAGACAGACAGACAGACAGACAGACAGACAGACAGACAGCCAGCCAGCCAGCCAGCCAGTCAGACAGACAGACAGACAGACAGACAGACAGACAGAAGAACGGACAGACGGACAGACAGACAGACAGACAGACAGACAGACAGACAGACAGACAGACAGATAGACAGACAGACAGACAGACAGATGGACGGACGGACGGACGGACGGACAGACAGACAGACAGACAGACAGACAGACAGACAGACAGACAGACAGACAGACAGACAGACAGACAGACAGACAGACAGACAGAAGGGCGGACGGGTGGACGTACGGATAGGCGGGCGGGCGGGCGAGCGGACAGACAGACAGACAGACAGACAGACAGACAGACAGACAGACAGACAGACAGACAGACAGACAGACAGACAGACAGACAGACAGACAGACAGACAGACAGACAGACAGACAGACAGACAGACAGACAGACAGACAGACAGACAGGTGTTTTACTTAATATACAATTTGTATGACAACATCATTGTACCTCTGGAAAGAGATTCGATCGTGCTTTTGACGTAATTAGCCAGCCCTACAGGTCCGCTTCTTTCGTCATGACTTGAGTTGTTCACAACTTCTCGAATCTGCCGACATATAAATACTTTGTGTACTTTATGTGGTTTCTTCTTCTTCTTCTTCTTCTTCTTCTTCTTCTTCTTCTTCTTCTTCTTCTTCTTCTTCTTCTTCTTCTTCTTCTTCTTCTTCTTCTTCTTCTTCTTCTTCTTCTTCTTCTTCTTCTTCTTCTTCTTCGTCGTCGTCGTCGTCGTTGTCGTCGTCTTCTTCTTTTCTTCTTCTTCTTCCTCTTCTTTTTGTGTTCGTCCGGAACATATTTGTGTTGTGCCTGTTTACAGCAAAGCTGCGATGTTTGCACCTTTTCTGGTTGACATATCCGACGTCCTCAGGCATTTGTTGACAAGGTTAACCTTCCGGCTTCACCTGCTTTCGAATAAATATATTTGCATATTATTACTCACGCCTGGCTCTTTTGCGAAGGGCTTACAAACGCAATTCGTAATCCTGCATACCGCATTATAAACACAGCTGTGGGCTATTTGAAAGACAGTCTTGCTTTGGTTTTAATTCAACGGTGTTCAGAAAAGAAAATGGCAAACTACTGAACGTAAAGTTGCCAAGAAATCACATGCAGTCTTGGGATGGCTGCGATGTCCTAAAAAGGATATGCACCTAACGTTTTCTATTCACTGACACTTGCCGTTTTGACTGACGATTGTTTATTACACAGCGCTACAAAAAACAACTGTAGGCGGTGGCCAGGGATAAGTTATACCTCCTTATATCACAAAGTCTGGGCTGAATTTTAGATACCATGTGATGCCATGTGAAGCCCAGAAATCATCATGGCAGGAATAAAAGCTAGGAGTAGCCCCCTTGGTGGAATTTTGAGGTGGAAAAGGCATGGGTGGAGAAGCGTAGTGATGTAAGGAAATGGCAAAACGCCAAGAGGAACAGAATTGCCCATCCTAATCTTGTATTGCACTTCGAAAGAGAGATGGGCACAAAAGATTGCTGTTTCAAAAAACTGGTTAGGGTGGTTAAAAAGTGAACAATGGGCAGAGTTGCGTCAAAGAATACGCACAGACAAGTCACTGAAATTGTTCTGACGACTACATAAAAGTATGCATGGTGCAGTCAAGAATAAAAGTATTCCTGACTTCCAGGGTGCTGACTTCATTTTGCAGAGTACTGACGAGAATAAGAGCAAAGCCCTTTTAGAACGCAAGCTAGAGCAAAGCAACCAGACAGACAAGAGAGGCTGAAATTTTGCCAAGACGGTTACCTCAGATGGGTGTACGTCCCAGAAAATGTCAGATGAATACACAGAGACAGTGAAAGAGATCATGACAGCGCTTCGACGAACACAAACAGCGTACCAGGGACAGATGGTATAAGATATGACGACATCAGTATGTGTACCGACAACGAGCTAGAGGAACTAGCAGATATGTACAAAACCAGTATAGTGAGTGCTAGCATCAAGGAGGAGTGGTTACACAGCTATCTGATTACCTTACCGAAGCCTGGCAAAGACCACACAAGCATTCAGGGATATCGGGTAATAACCATGCATAATACAATAGGCAAGATGCTGGAGAAATTAATTGCCAGAAAAATATCAAGCCAGCTAGAGAGGCTAGTGTTGAAGTGCTACATAGAACCTGTACTTTTGTATGGATGTGAAGCGTGGACAATGAGCAGTCAAGCTGAAAAACAGCTGATGGCTGTGGAAATGTGGTTTCTGAGGAAAATGCAAAGAATACCATGGACAGACAGAAAAACCAATGAACAAGTCCTTCAAGAAACAAATGAAGATCATAAACTGATTAAAAACACTAGACGACGTAGACAGTCAAAATATTTTGGGCTTGTTATGAGAAGAAATGACTTCGAGAACTTGGTGACAACTGGCAATATCGAAGGGAGGAGACCAAGGGGAAGACCGAAACGTAAATACCTGGATGGCTTGGCCACGTGGCATGATCGAAACAGGAACACGGAGCTGATCCACGACTCTGAGATAGCAAGATATGACCACCCACACTTATCGGCATGACACATGATGGATGGATGGAGAGAGGCAATGTCTTTTCCCAACTACCCTTGGAGGGTACCGTCCAAACAGAGAAACCTGGACCAAATTAGCAGTTGTTGCCCATGATGTGCATGAAGATTTCCACTCAGGCATTGATACATGTGCTGCTGTGATTGATCTTGAGGATCTTGAGTGCCGCTGGAGTTCTTAATGTTTCAGCTTCTTGAACTCAAGGTAAATCCATTCCTCCTTTGTTGGAGCGCTGCAGCCCTCTTCCAACGGAAAGTAGTTTTTAGACGTGGCAGCTGGATTTCTAAACCAATAACAATATATCCTGGCCTGCCACAGGGATCGCTATTATATCCGGTGCTATTCAACGCCTACACTGTGAGAATCGCTCGTGAGCAGATCACAGAACAGGGGAGGACATTGTCATATGCCGACGATGTGTTAATGTATCGTCGGTGTAAGGATAGAGATCGGGTCGCTGTTGAACTACAAACCGAACTCAATGGCATAAGCACTTGGGGTGTTGAAGCTGGTGCAATGGTCAACCCAACGAAGGCAGCAGTGACATGGTTCTCTTTGAATAACCATATTGTCAACCCTCCAACACCAACGGTACATTTGTGTTCAGAGACTGTGGAAAGAACGCAGGCAATGAATTGCCTGGGGTGCGATTTGATCAAAGCCTTGCTTATGTTAAGCACATAGACCAGGTGATAACAAAGGCCAAGCGGGGTTTGGCTGCGATGCGAGTGATGGCGGTAGCAAACTGTGAGGCAACGCCATATATGTCTTTCTGTTTTTGAGTATGCGTTGGCGATCCTGACTCTCAGGCATAAGCAGATGGAAAGGATACAGAACAAAGCTATGCGTATTAATCTTGGATGTACAAGACATACAGCATGCAAGGCTATGCGCTACGTTCTTGATTTTCCAACCGTGGGGAATAGAATACAAATTTGTCGAGCCTACCTCAGAGTCAACGCAAACACACAACAACATCCACTGCATAGTGAACTTAAAAAAGTAAAGGGTAGCAGGCTAAACAGAGGAAAGTCGTGGATTGGTCAAGTCGAAGACATTCTTCAACAGATGTGTTCACTTGAGGATTTAGAACCTGGCGAGGAGTGGGTACACGTACCAAAAGAGTTTTGCACGACCTCTTCAATTTGCATCCAACTAGACAGAAAATTCAGACAAGAAAACCGGCTGCTGTGGGGGTGGAAGTGCAAGCTTTGATCTTCGAGAATTCTTTAGAGGGCGATGCTGTCATTTACACAGATGGGTCGGTCGTTCGACGAGTGAGAAGGTCATGGGCCTTTAAGGCTCAGGCCGGAGGAGAAAACTGTGAAGGAAGATTCTGGGGCCTTTCCTTTACCACAAGTAGTCTGACTGGAAGTCGTGGCAGTAAGTAAAGCAATAACATGGCTCGAGACACAGACCTTCACTCGGGAGTTTCCTTAGTGACTCAATGACTATGCTCAGGAAGACAGAGACGGGTGGGTCCGAAGACAGTGGCTGTTGTCTCTGGAGCGGTCTCGGTTGGCAAAATTTGGTTTCATTTTTTTGCCAGGGCATGCGAGTGTACAAGGAAATGAGCAAGCTGAGAGGCTTGCAGGTAAAGCTACTGTGAAGGCGGACGAGCCATGGACCAGGCGGATATACTGAATGCTCTACGGAAAGTAAGTCGTTTGCGAGAACCACTTGATGACTGTGAATCTACAACCATGATCACACTGCGAGAACAGCAAGTTAAAAGAGGTGTGGCCAGACAAGAACACTACGCAGGAAGCCTAAGAAGATTAATAACCAACACAGAACTGGTGTCGTTGGCCCCTACACGCTGCGGGATTTACTGAGGAGGGGATCCGAACACTTATGGACTGAATTTTTCGATGTGCAATTGATATGATCTATTGACTAAACTATTTTTTCCCCGCGTTTCCATCCTGTTTCTGGATATTGCGGTCAACATCAGCATCTTTCAGCTGTATGTTGATTCCTAGGCTCGATTACGCTCATCAGCACGCCACGACTTTCTGAGCGACCGGCCCCAAACTCTCATAAGTCACTGGCGTGACTCGAACCACTTCTAATTCTCGTGCGCACATGTCAACCACGAGAGTATTCTGGGTTAATGGAGAAAGCTGCTAACCCCTCGGCCAGGGAGCCGGCTTAGCTAATTATAAATATATTATTAAATAAAATATTTACCTGGAAGGCAGCGATGCTTTCAAAAGCATTCAAGTATGCCAAGACCACTATATAACAGGCAAACAACATTGCGGCCAAATCAAAGAAGACGTATCTACGGATAAAGAAAGAGTTTAAGACGTTATACAAGAGGAGATAGCCTTGATACGATCTGTAAATGCAGACAAACAGGAGAAGATCTATGCGTGATGCTCAGCTGTTGTCTGACTAGGTTCGGTTATCTGGTTGTAGTATTTATTTGGTAAATGTGAAGATCCTCTTGACAGGTGGTAAATGTAGTCTCACTTTGGGTATATTGCTAATTCACACGCATAAATCATTATTAATGAGTATGTTTTGTTTTATGTTGGCGAATATCACTTTCAAATGTTTGGGCAATTATTAGTGTCTACACAATCGGTGTGTTATAGGATCCAGTACATGTTTTTTGCTTACATTGTAAAATTGTAATCGTGCTTTTTTGGATATGCATTCGTTCTTGGTGTAACAATCGATCTGAACATGCTGATATTGTAATTAATATGACAAACAAGAATCATATTTCCCTGTCTCACTTCTATATTTGCTTAATTCGACTCCTCACGAAACGATTTACGAACAACGTGAATTGTCACAGAAAATATCATATATGTTCTGACGGTTCCGCCTACATCAGGTGGCAGCATGTGGCATCAGTTATTGGCGAAGCTATGAGGCTTTGAAATAACATGATAAATACATTCTTCCTCTTCTTCTTCTTTTTCTTCTTCTTCTTCTTCTTCTTCTTCTTCTTCTTCTTCTTCTTCTTCTTCTTCTTCTTCTTCTTCTTCTTCTTCTTCCTCTTCTTCTTCTTCTTCTTCTTCTTCTTCTTCTTCTTCTTCTTCTTCTTCTTCTTCTTCTTCTTCTTCTTCTTCTTCTTCTTCTTCTTCTTCTTCTTCTTCTTCTTCTTCTTCTTCTTCTTCTTCTTCTTCTTCTTCTTCTTCATTCTTCTCTTTTTGAACTCAAGCGTAGTCCATACACATTACTTCTAGTAACACTGGGCTGAATTTTTCGTGTTGATTAGCTGTCCCTATTACCAGTGTCCCTAGCCATCAGGTGAACCCACTCTGACTTTAGAGGTATTCTTAAGTATTGAACAGCGCGTATAGAAGTAGAGGACAACGGTAAATATTATAGGACGTACGAGCCAATATACACATTGAAAGCTATTGTGGCCATATCTGGATTCGAACCTGTTAAATTACTTCTCATGCAGTCGCGGTGATCTCTGATGTTGTCTAACAATTGATACTTTTGTGTATTACCCATCGGAAACGTCAATTATTTCTGCTAGCGACGCTTGACGGTAACAGTGGAAGATCTAATGTGTTCGCCAGGTGTTGAGGCGTTAAAACCTTTTATCGCCCGGTAGATTGGGCCCGTTAACTATTACAGCGTTCCATTTAGGAGATGGAAAGCTCCAATTATAAACCCCCAAGTTTAATGTGGACGACGTGCCGAGGACTTAGTGTCCACGGGTGAGTTGGTCGTGAACATGGAACGTCTGGTATGCGGGCAGGGCGGCGCCAGGTGTATGGACTCATGAGGGACATCCCCTACGCCTTCCCTAGCAGACAGGCTCTACAAGGATGACCGGTTATTTCCTGTCTGTCAATCAACCCAACCAAGGGAGGAAAAAGAAGTATCGCCGAAGCAATGGAGTGCGTGCTTTGTGCTCGATACCTTTGACACCAACCAGCAGGGAGAAAATGAAGCAGAGGAGAAGAGGTAGAAGAGATGGGGGAAGGAAAAGGAAGAACAGGACTGGAGCCAGAAGGGGTAAAAGAAAACTGATCGTTTGGGACTTAAAAAGATGTACGGGTTGGGTATTGAAATTGCTGTAGTGCAAAGCAGCGAGGAACAATATTGGGAAAACTGGTCTACGATGTTGATGTCCTGATGTTACAAGAACTGAAGACAAACTCTTTTGAGTGCCCTGACTATACATGTTACATTAACCCAACCGGACAGGGAAGATATGGGCAGGCTCTGGTGGTCAAGGACTGTTTACAGCATTCTTGCTTGCTTGTGTTCGCTGGCTGTGAAATCCAGTGCGAAGTCCTGTATGTCGGATGAAGACATCCAGTTGTCCAACATCAGTGTGATGTCATACAGGACCTGAGGTTTGCGTGAGTATCCGTTGTCCCATGTCTGGCTTATTGGTGTGCAGACTGGTGGTCCCTCGCCGTGCAGGCAGATACTCCCCGACTTCGGAAGAATCAGCGATCCTACTACGTTAGCCGGGACCCCGAAGGGACTGTTGCCCAGGACGCACGACTAGGACGTGTTAGTAGGTCTTGGCCAGTATAGAACCTGCCCTGATGCCTTGGAAACACCTCTGCGTCCCGTTTACAGCATTCGATACAGGATATGAGTGGGTGAGGTCAGGAGAGTAATATATATATATATATATATATATATATATATATATATATATATATATATATATATATATATATATATATATATATATATATATATATATATATATTAGGTAAGAGTTGTATCTTCCGATTTTAATCTGCAGTCCCTGCACTTCTTTACTCTGGGGAATCGTGTGCAAGCAGAGAGAGATGGGACTGGTTTTGAAAGATTCAGCGGATACCCCTGGTACCAGGTATCTGATGTGTGGTGACTTCAATGCAGGTGCCAAAGAGTAGGACAGGTCGGGAGATAACAGACAGGGTAGTGCTCGTTCTAAGGCCTTGCTTGAGACAGATGTAATCTGTATAAATGACTAGGCTAGCAATGAGACGGCGAACGAGCTTGCACTTGTATCACAAGGCATTAGACATACAATGGAGTGTCCTTGGGGATCATGAAAGCGACCACGTCCCCTGTTCTGTACTGATACCTATGTTCAGCACAGTCAGGGCTATAAGAGCCCGCAGAGCATTCAGTTATGATTGTGACCACTCTTCGCTCTTGGGCGCCTTAGATCACATAGACGGTCTAAACCAACAAGAAGACTCTTCACCCAACTACCATGGTGGACACCAGAGGTTGAGACATCATGGGGGGGGGGGGGGGGGGGGGGGGAAAGAGGCTGGCTATAAGGAAGTGACAGAGCGTGAGGAGAGCAACAAATTCACTTGTCACAGCATTGGAGAAGTCGGTATAATAAGGTGCAAAATTTTAAACTCCAGCCAGCAGAGGCAAAAAGGAAGTGGGAACAGTTTATAAATGAAGTCGTCGGGGATGTGACATTGGGTAAAGTCTGGAAGCTGCACCGGCAGATGAACAGACAGGCGATGCCTGGTACACATGGTACCGTTTATGATGATAACAACCGACCTATGATAACTGACCAGGACAAATTAGAGGCTTTTCTTGTACGTATTTTTTTTAAACAAGCTAATATTATAGACATTGTCAGAGAAGCCTTGTCACCACTCACTAGGAAGGAGGACTGTGAAGTTTAGGTGGAGGATGTTAGACGGGTACCAAAGAGGGCTAAAGACACATCGCCAGGCCCGGACAGGGTGAGGTAATCCCATATGAGTAACATTAAGGATGGTGACTTGGAGGAGATGGCTCATTGTTTCAACCTAAGCATGAATACGGCGGAAGTACCTCAGGATTGGCTGCGCAGCTACTTGGTCCTACTCCCAAAGTCAGGTAAGGATCACTCCAGACTTAATTGATACCGAATCATAGCCCTGCAAAACACCTTTGGCAAAGTCCTCGAAAAGCTAGTATCCCGCAGGCTCCAGCGATATTTGGAAAGTCGTAATCTGCTTCCCAAAGGGCTCGGGAGTTACCGGCCTGGGAAGGACATCTGGGCCAATTGGGATACTTTTTCATGTGATGGCTATGATGGCTTCTAGGATAAACAGTAGACAGTGGCGGTAGCTCTTGACCTGGAGGATGCGTATAACAGGGTTAGGTATGATCGTTTGATATACACTCTGTTGGATACGGAGGTCTGCCCTTGCCTTGTCAGATGGGTTGCGGCAGTCCTTTATGAGACTGTGCATGGGTTCCTGAACTTCTGATCCCTGTACTGTTACACCTGGGTAGCCTCAAGGATCTGTGTCACCGCCTCACATTTATAGATAAAGGGCTGCAACTCCCGCCCAAGGGATAGAAGTGAGTCACTCGAGGCCAGAGTAATCTAGAGCCTTCTCGAAGGACTGATCATTGAGTCCAGGGTCCCGTGGACACTGATGTGGCCCGCCTATTGCGGGGTCCACGAGGAACTCGGACAGAGTTACCACCCGTGTCGGATTGGGACACGTGTGGACCGGCAGAGGACAGACGGACTTCAGAGAGACAACAGGGCCTGCCTTAGAGGGACTCAATAGATATCAATAGATATATAGACATAGGCTAGATAGTTTGCTAGAATGTTTATGATAATTATGTGTGATGATGTTCACTATCTGTGATATGCAATCCAGCGCGGGCTTATTAACCCACTGCGCCAACGCACTGTATATTGAAATACAATAAATGTTCGATATCATATTGAACGGAGTTATTGTTGCCTGTGTGAACCCGAGCTCAGATACCTAGACATGAGCAAGACGATGACAGGCTTTTTGGGGGTTATTCTCCGGTTTTGGCATAAGATCTAATGTTACAGAGCTATTTATTGCCAAGTAAAAACTATAAATTAATTATATCAAATTGATTTCTGTATAACAAATTCATTTTTGTACAACAAATTGATAACTTTACAAGTTTAAAATAGTGGCAGCTATCTAGCAATGAAATAGTATTAATCTGAGTCCCTCAGCAGTGTGTCTCTCATTATTGTGATTACTATAAACTATTTTTGACATGACTGTGACATTTTTTGACTGTTACTAATGTTTTCTCACTCTACGAGCAGATTGTTCCGCAAGTTGTGTGGTGTGTAACCTATGTAAACTATCCAACAGTGGCGAGAGTACAAGACAACATCCGCAAGTTCTGGGATTAAAAGCTAAGTTTCATATCATACCCATTGCAACCCTAAGCGGTACTTCTCACCATCCATCAATGTATCATTTTGCCTTGCATTGATTTGTTTGTATATTCATGACCTTGTAACCAACATAACCTTGCATTTGGATTTACACATTTAATAATTAAGGAAGATAACTAAATTTTCTACTCCCCAACATTTTTTCTAAGGGATTTAACTTTATAAACAGTACCAACAAGTAAAACACAAGATGTCTAGCTTAGATAAATGCATTGAGCAAGGTATCAAGTTAGGTTATAAAGAAGAGAAACTGTCAGAATGGGCACAGAAAACGCACGCAGAAAACATTGCCCGTGAAGAAAGAGCGATAGAACGAGAAGAAAAACAAAGGCAAATGCAGGCAGAAGAAAAGAAAATGCAAATGCAGGCAGAAGAAAAGAAATTGCAAATTGAGGCAGAAGAAAGAAAGATGCAGATGCAACTACAAGCTGAAGAAAAAAAAATGCACTTGCAGGCTCAAGAAAAACAGATGGAGCTTGAGGCGGCGGCCAAACAAGCCCAATTGAATGCCGATACACAAATAAAACTAAAACAGATGGAGATTGAGTCCAACGCAGAAATATCTGTGAATAAGCTAAGAAGCAAAGAGGAAGAACAAAAATATAACAAATATAAAGGCCTCGTGAAGGCATTCTGCTCAGGAGATTCCATCAGTGCCTACTTGGAAAATTTTGAGTGTCTAATGTCCTACCATAAGATCATAAAATCAGATTGGGCATTTATTTTAATGAGAAACTTAGCTCTGGAACCTCTAAAAGTAATAGAGACAGTGCCACAGGAAATGCGAAAAGACTATGACTATTTAAAGCAACGCATTCTCCAACATTTTTCTTTAGATACTGCAGGTTACCAACAACAGTTTGCCAAATTATCCCCACAACCAAACCAAACCTTTATAGATTATGTCAGTACAGTCCAAGACGTGTGTACAAAGTGGATTAACTCGGCTAAAACTAACAACAGCCATGACAAACTTAAAGAACTTATTATTATTGACAAGATAGTAAGTACAATCCCTACACCTTTTGCTAAGTTCTTGAAACAAATGGACTGTAAAAGTATTCAGGAAATCGAGTCCAAGGGGAATGCATTTTTCACAGCAAACAGAGACATTTTTCATTTAAACTCAAGTCAAAACGATACAGCAGCAGCAGTAGTAAATACGAGATATTCGAAACAAACGGAAAGTAAATTTAAACCGCGCTCAAATGGCAGTAAACCAGTGAAATGCCAATATTGTAGTTTGAATCACGACCAATACGCGATGTGCGATAAATCGCCGAACTACCCACACCACCTCAAAATGATGGTGGAGAAGCAGAAGACTAAGCGCAATGCTTACCAGAGAGCGGTCAAATGTTTTTTTTGCAGTAGCTTTGGGCACTATAGTCGCTTCTGTGAGGGCCGAAAGTTATTGAAACAGGCCAATGCTGCATTAGTGGAAACGTCATCAGACGAAGAGATTGAATCACTGAATGATTGTGATAATCAAAACGAAAATGTAAGTGAGCTTGGAAATGCTGTACAAATTATTGACACCATTACAGACAGTAAGTGTAACACCTGTACGAAGTTCCAACTTGACACAACATTACTATGTGGCCACACTATCCCTATTTCAAATGAAACAGCCAACGCTGCCTTGTCATCTACAGGCAAGCTAGTTTTTTCAACAGGGTTTGTAAATAACAAAAAGTGCACATTAATTCGGGATTCCGGCGCAACGCTCTGTGGGATTAAGAAAACATTAATAGACACTAAAGACTACACAGACAAACATGTGACTTGTCGCACATTCTCAGGCACTATAGAGAAATTGTTGACTTGAGTTTAAATGAAAAATGTCTCTGTTTGCTGTGAAAAATGCATTCCCCTTGGACTCGATTTCCTGAATACTTAGAAGCATCATTAACGACGCATTCTTATGACGACAAAGACGACGAAGACACATGGACTTTACCGACAATATGTGATAACGACAACGACGACCAAGTCGACGACATATTGACAACGATTGATCTCGACGACGACGACAATGACATTGAGGACAATTTACAAACAGTAGCATCTGTGATAAATCAGACAGACGTAGACAATACTGAAATCCCAGTACCTATTATGACTGACGACGGGAGTATAAATGACATACATATCTCTGACATTTTGACACAACAACAGCGACAAGACATTTTGACTCTCCTTGACGAGTATAAATCTATCTTTTCTAACAAACCTGGACGCACTGACAAAATAACACATTCAATTGTGCTGACAGATCTGACACCGGTCAAATGTAGACCATATTCTATTCCTCTCCATTACAGAGCAAATTTAGACAAAGAAATTTTAGATTTAGAGAAAAATGGAATAATTCAAAAATCGATGTCTCAATATTCTTCACCGATTGTCCTGGTGAAAAAGAAGGACCAGACAATCCGTTTGTGCATCGACTATAGACTATTAAATACAAGAACCACAACGGATGCAGAGCCAATGAACAGTTGTGAAGATCTCATTTTAAATATGGCTCAATCATCCTTATTTTCCAAGACTGATTTAGCGAAAGGATATTGGCAAGTGCCACTACACCCTTCTTCTAGACATATAACAGCATTCGCAACACCCCTCGGTTTGTACGAATGGCTATATCTTCCATTTGGTCTCAAGAACGCGCCGGCCACATTTGTTAGATTAACTAGATTGTTATTACACGGAATTAAAGATGTTGAAGCCTATATTGATGATATATGCATCCATTCTTCTAATATGACTTCTCACTTACTTACACTCAAACAAGTCTTCAACCAAATCTCTCTTTTTGGACTTACTATCAAACCTTCCAAGGTTGAAATAGGCTATAAACAAATAGACTTCCTTGGCCATAGAATTTCTGAAGGCAAATTGTTGACAGATGATAAAATTGTTTCCAAGATTCTTAATCTAGAAGTTCCTACCACAAAGAAACAAATTAGAAGTTTACTAGGTCTTATAAACTATTATTCTAAATTTATCCCACATTGGGCAGAACTTACCTCAGTCTTTTCTGATATGTTAACTAAAGATCATCCATCAAAAATTTGTAAAAGTACCAGCTTAGACGATGCAATGTGTAGATTGAAACGTATTTTTTCTAATCCACCAGTCTTACGATTACCCAACATAAATTTACCCTTTATTTTGACCACAGATGCGAGTGCTATCGCAATAGGAGGATGTTTAATGCAGGAAGTGGATGGAGTGAGACACCCGATTCTCTATGTGAGCCGTAAACTAAAGAAAGCAGAGACCCGGTATGCTACAGTGGAATTGGAGGCTTTAAGTCTACTGTTTTGTGTATTGAGATTATCTAAGTTCCTCTTAGGTAGTCACTTTGTTGTACTCACTGACAATTCGCCATTGTTGGTTCTTAAACAAAGCGTCCCGAAAAACCATAGGGTACAAAGATGGTGTCTTCTTCTTCAAGATTTCGACTTCGAAATCCGCCATATCAGAGGCACGGACAACATTATTGCTGACCTATTATCACGGCAAACGAATGCGCCAGTAGAATGACATTTAGCACATCGACCATTCGCCATACTAGAAACTGTGATACTTTTAGTCTGTGGCATATAACAGTGTAACTCTACACCTGCTAGAGAACTCCCAGTGAATAGTAATAACACCTCATTAAATAAGTTACTTGTGACACCCACGAACATGAAACTTTAAGAGTCACACTTTATGAACTATACGTGAAGAGCTATACTATCAATTGCCCAAGCTCTAGAACGATCCGAGCGAGAGACATTAACAGTGTAATGATTTCAACCTGTGAATTCGCTCTGAAAATTAGAAGAACACCTTATACGCAACATTGAGAACATTCCATACTTGCTGTTGCTACGAGACTTTGCAAACAGCCGAAACAGAACGACGTCGACTACAACACTCAAGAGACAGCCATACTATCTTTAACATTCATGGCATAACACGCTAACAACAGGAGGACAACGCGCACATCATCGTTGGATTTAGTTACTTAATTAATTAATTACTTTAGTATTAAATATGTATTATATTTCCATTAATTATGTATATAAAATGTGTTAACCTGTAATTTGTACATATTCTACTATAATATTACAGGCGGTTCCATTCATAGGCTAAAGGACCGTCCTATACAATTGTCTCTGTGTAAATTATAACCCATTTTTGAGTCATCGTACAAAAAGTACGTATTTTCTTAAAGGGCAAATATCGCCTATTCCATTTTTTCTAAGGGCAATAACACTTACCTCAACTTTAATTATATATTTTAACCAAATACTATTTGGAATGAAAGATGAGTGAATGACAGAGTGGATGGATTAAATGAGAGAACGATATACTGAGCGGACAAATTGTACGCAAAACGTATTTATTTTAATTTGTCTGCGTCTTTCATGTAAAATTGCATGACTTGTCTAAATTGTTGATACATGTTTAGTAGTTAGTTTAATATACTTAGTTTAGTATTTAGTTTAATATACTTAGTTTAGTAGTTAGGATACATCTAAGCACCACTACTTGGAATGCCTGATCATGTATTGCACACATTGGAGTAAGTCATGATTGAGGTTATCCCAACTCGTGACGCTTGGAAATAAGCCACACATTCAGCACACACTTTACACAAAACTTAAAACTGAACACTATCAATTTAAAATACAGTCACTTTATTAGAAGCAGCAACTTATTAGTCAACACACTAACAAGCCAACAGGGACACATGTAGTCTGAGGGGATAAAATAACAACATAACTACATATTTAGCATTATACAACATACGAGAGTAAAAGTGTATTGAAATGCACACACAGATCAAAATTTGATGGTGTACTTAATTAGCCAGGACTTCGGTCTTGTTAATCCTCTTTAATACAGAGGTTAATTGTCTTGGTATCAGTGGGGTACTATGAGAAGGACGGGTTGTAAAAACAACTACTAAACGTCACGTAACTTCGGTCAGATAAGCATTTTTAAGGACACAGGAGAGAGAGTGATCTCTTCACCAAATCAGAGAAGTGGTGTATGGGAGAATACATGAGTTTTGATGCCAGTATGTAGGTTACCAGGTTACTGTCCACCAAACTACAAACACCGACTTTATGTGATTCGGTGACAGAATTAGAACAGATCTAATTACCCTATACAAACCATCATATCAGTAGAGATGGGGGAATCCTGTCACCGTCTCACATTTATAGATAAAGGGCTGCAACTCCCGCCCAAGGGATAGAAGTGAGTCACTCGAGGCCAGAGTAATCTAGAGCCTTCTCGAAGGACTGGTCATTGAGTCCAGGGTCCCGTGGACACTGATGTGGCCCGCCTATTGCGGGGTCCACGAGGAACTCGGACAGAGTTACCACCCGTGTCGGATTGGGACACGTGTGGACCGGCAGAGGACAGACGGACTTCAGAGAGACAACAGGGCCTGTCTTAGAGGGACTCAATAGATATCAATAGATATATAGACATAGGCTAGATAGTTTGCTAGAATGTTTATGATAATTATGTGTGATGATGTTCACTATCTGTGATATGCAATCCAGCGCGGGTTTATTAACCCACTGCGCCAACGCACTGTATATTGAAATACAATAAATGTTCGATATCATATTGAACGGAGTTATTGTTGCCTGTGTGAACCCGAGCTCAGATACCTAGACATGAGCAAGACGATGACAGGCTTTTTGGGGGCTTATTCTCCGGTTTTGGCATAAGATCTAATGTTACAGAGCTATTTATTGCCAAGTAAAAACTATAAATTAATTATATCAAATTGATTTCTGTATAACAAATTCATTTTTGTACAACAAATTGATAACTTTACAAGTTTAAAATAGTGGCAGCTATCTAGCAATGAAATAGTATTAATCTGAGTCCCTCAGCAGTGTGTCTCTCATTATTGTGATTACTATAAACTATTTTTGACATGACTGTGACATTTTTTGACTGTTACTAATGTTTTCTCACTCTACGAGCAGATTGTTCCGCAAGTTGTGTGGTGTGTAACCTATGTAAACTATCCAACAGTGGCGAGAGTACAAGACAACATCCGCAAGTTCTGGGATTAAAAGCTAAGTTTCATATCATACCCATTGCAACCCTAAGCGGTACTTCTCACCATCTATCAATGTATCATTGTGCCTTGCATTGATTTGTTTGTATATTCATGACCTTGTAACCAACATAACCTTGCATTTGGATGTACACATTTAATAATTAAGGGAGATAACTAAGTTTTCTACTCCCCAACATTTTTTCTAAGGGATTTAACTTTATAAACAGTACCAACAAGTAAAACACAAGATGTCTAGCTTAGATAAATGCATTGAGCAAGGTATCAAGTTAGGTTATAAAGAAGAGAAACTGTCAGAATGGGCACAGAAAACGCACGCAGAAAACATTGCCCGTGAAGAAAGAGCGATAGAACGAGAAGAAAAACAAAGGCAAATGCAGGCAGAAGAAAAGAAAATGCAAATGCAGGCAGAAGAAAAGAAATTGCAAATTGAGGCAGAAGAAAAAAAGATGCAGATGCAACTACAAGCTGAAGAAAAAAATGCAATTGCAGGCTCAAGAAAAACAGATGGAGCTTGAGGCGGCGGCCAAACAAGCCCAATTGAATGCCAATACACAAATAAAACTAAAACAGATGGAGATTGAGTCCAACGCAGAAATATCTGTGAATAAGCTAAGAAGCAAAGAGGAAGAACAAAAATATAACAAATATAAAGGCCTCGTGAAGGCATTCTGCTCAGGAGATTCCATCAGTGCCTACTTGGAAAATTTTGAGTGTCTAATGTCCTACCATAAGATCATAAAATCAGATTGGGCATTTATTTTAATGAGAAACTTAGCTCTGGAACCTCTAAAAGTAATAGAGACAGTGCCACAGGAAATGCGAAAAGACTATGACTATTTAAAGCAACGCATTCTCCAACATTTTTCTTTAGATACTGCAGGTTACCAACAACAGTTTGCCAAATTATCCCCACAACCAAACCAAACCTTTATAGATTATGTCAGTACAGTCCAAGACGTGTGTACAAAGTGGATTAACTCGGCTAAAACTAACAACAGCCATGACAAACTTAAAGAACTTATTATTATTGACAAGATAGTACATACAATCCCTACACCTTTTGCTAAGTTCTTGAAACAAATGGACTGTAAAAGTATTCAGGAAATCGAGTCCAAGGGGAATGCATTTTTCACAGCAAACAGAGACATTTTTCATTTAAACTCAAGTCAAAACGATACAGCAGCAGCAGTAGTAAATACGAGATATTCGAAACAAACGGAAAGTAAATTTAAACCGCGCTCAAATGGCAGTAAACCAGTGAAATGCCAATATTGTAGTTTGAATCACGATCAATACGCGATGTGCGATAAATCGCCGAACTACCCACACCACCTCAAAATGATGGTGGAGAAGCAGAAGACTAAGCGCAATGCTTACCAGAGAGCGGTCAAATGTTTTTTTGCAGTAGCTTTGGGCACTATAGTCGCTTCTGTGAGGGCCGAAAGTTATTGAAACAGGCCAATGCTGCATTAGTGGAAACGTCATCAGACGAAGAGATTGAATCACTGAATGATTGTGATAATCAAAACGAAAATGTAAGTGAGCTTGGAAATGCTGTACAAATTATTGACACCATTACAGACAGTAAGTGTAACACCTGTACGAAATTCCAACTTGACACAACATTACTATGTGGCCACACTATCCCTATTTCAAATGAAACAGCCAACGCTGCCTTGTCATCTACAGGCAAGCTAGTTTTTTCAACAGGGTTTGTAAATAACAAAAAGTGCACATTAATTCGGGATTCCGGCGCAACGCTCTGTGGGATTAAGAAAACATTAATAGACACTAAAGACTACACAGACAAACATGTGACTTGTCGCACATTCTCAGGCACTATAGAGAAATTGTTGACTTGAGTTTAAATGAAAAATGTCTCTGTTTGCTGTGAAAAATGCATTCCCCTTGGACTCGATTTCCTGAATACTTAGAAGCATCATTAACGACGCATTCTTATGACGACAAAGACGACGAAGACATATGGACTTTACCGACAATATGTGATAACGACAACGACGACCAAGTCGACGACATATTGACAACGATTGATCTCGACGACGACGACAATGACATTGAGGACAATTTACAAACAGTAGCATCTGTGATAAATCAGACAGACGTAGACAATACTGAAATCCCAGTACCTATTATGACTGACGACGGGAGTATAAATGACATACATATCTCTGACATTTTGACACAACAACAGCGACAAGACATTTTGACTCTCCTTGACGAGTATAAATCTATCTTTTCTAACAAACCTGGACGCACTGACAAAATAACACATTCAATTGTGCTGACAGATCTGACACCGGTCAAATGTAGACCATATTCTATTCCTCTCCATTACAGAGCAAATTTAGACAAAGAAATTTTAGATTTAGAGAAAAATGGAATAGTTCAAAAATCGATGTCTCAATATTCTTCACCGATTGTCCTGGTGAAAAAGAAGGACCAGACAATCCGTTTGTGCATCGACTATAGACTATTAAATACAAGAACCACAACGGATGCAGAGCCAATGAACAGTTGTGACGATCTCATTTTAAATATGGCTCAATCATCCTTATTTTCCAAGACGGATTTAGCGAAAGGATATTGGCAAGTGCCACTACACCCTGCTTCTAGACATATAACAGCATTCGCAACACCCCTCGGTTTGTACGAATGGCTATATCTTCCATTTGGTCTCAAGAACGCGCCGGCCACATTTGTTAGATTAACTAGATTGTTATTACACGGAATTAAAGATGTTGAAGCCTATATTGATGATATATGCATCCATTCTTCTAATATGACTTCTCACTTACTTACACTCAAACAAGTCTTCAACCAAATCTCTCTTTTTGGACTTACTATCAAACCTTCCAAGGTTGAAATAGGCTATAAACAAATAGACTTCCTTGGCCATAGAATTTCTGAAGGCAAATTGTTGACAGATGATAAAATTGTTTCCAAGATTCTTAATCTAGAAGTTCCTACCACAAAGAAACAAATTAGAAGTTTACTAGGTCTTATAAACTATTATTCTAAATTTATCCCACATTGGGCAGAACTTACCTCAGTCTTTTCTGATATGTTAACTAAAGATCATCCATCAAAAATTTGTAAAAGTATCAGCTTAGACGATGCAATGTGTAGATTGAAACGTATTTTTTCTAATCCACCAGTCTTACGATTACCCAACATAAATTTACCCTTTATTTTGACCACAGATGCGAGTGCTATCGCAATAGGAGGATGTTTAATGCAGGAAGTGGATGGAGTGAGACACCCGATTCTCTATGTGAGCCGTAAACTAAAGAAAGCAGAGACCCGGTATGCTACAGTGGAATTGGAGGCTTTAAGTCTACTGTTTTGTGTATTGAGATTATCTAAGTTCCTCTTAGGTAGTCACTTTGTTGTACTCACTGACAATTCGCCTTTGTTGGTTCTTAAGCAAGGCGTCCCGAAAAACCATCGGGTACAAAGATGGTGTCTTCTTCTTCAAGATTTCGACTTCGAAATCCGCCATATCAGAGGCACGGACAACATTATTGCTGACCTATTATCACGGCAAACGAATGCGCCAGTAGAATGACATTTAGCACATCGACCATTCGCCATACTAGAAACTGTGATACTTTTAGTCTGTGGCATATAACAGTGTAACTCTACACCTGCTAGAGAACTCCCAGTGAATAGTAATAACACCTCATTAAATAAGTTACTTGTGACACCCACGAACATGAAACTTTAAGAGTCACACTTTATGAACTATACGTGAAGAGCTATACTATCAATTGCCCAAGCTCTAGAACGATCCGAGCGAGAGACATTAACAGTGTAATGATTTCAACCTGTGAATTCGCTCTGAAAATTAGAAGAACACCTTATACGCAACATTGAGAACATTCCATACTTGCTGTTGCTACGAGACTTTGCAAACAGCCGAAACAGAACGACGTCAACTACAACACTCAAGAGACAGCCATACTAACTTTAACATTCATGGCATAACACGCTAACAACAGGAGGACAACGCGCACATCATCGTTGGATTTAGTTACTTAATTAATTAATTACTTTAGTATTAAATATGTATTATATTTCCATTAATTATGTATATAAAATGTGTTAACCTGTAATTTGTACATATTCTACTATAATATTACAGGCGGTTCCATTCATAGGCTAAAGGACCGTCCTTTACAATTGTCTCTGTGTAAATTATAACCCATTTTTGAGTCATCGTACAAAAAGTACGTATTTTCTTAAAGGGCAAATATCGCCTATTCCATTTTTTCTAAGGGCAATAACACTTACCTCAACTTTAATTATATATTTTAACCAAATACTATTTGGAATGAAAGATGAGTGAATGACAGAGTGGATGGATTAAATGAGAGAACGATATACTGAGCGGACAAATTGTACGCAAAACGTATTTATTTTAATTTGTCTGCGTCTTTCATGTAAAATTGCATGACTTGTCTAAATTGTTGATACATGTTTAGTAGTTAGTTTAATATACTTAGTTTAGTATTTAGTTTAATATACTTAGTTTAGTAGTTAGGATACATCTAAGCACCACTACTTGGAATGCCTGATCATGTATTGCACACATTGGAGTAAGTCATGATTGAGGTTATCCCAACTCGTGACGCTTGGAAATAAGCCACACATTCAGCACACACTTTACACAAAACTTAAAACTGAACACTATCAATTTAAAATACAGTCACTTTATTAGAAGCAGCAACTTATTAGTCAACACACTAACAAGCCAACAGGGACACATGTAGTCTGAGGGGATAAAATAACAACATAACTACATATTTAGCATTATACAACATACGAGAGTAAAAGTGTATTGAAATGCACACACAGATCAAGATTTGATGGTGTACTTAATTAGCCAGGACTTCGGTCTTGTTAATCCTCTTTAATACAGAGGTTAATTGTCTTGGTATCAGTGGGGTACTATGAGAAGGACGGGTTGTAAAAACAACTACTAAACGTCACGTAACTTCGGTCAGATAAGCATTTTTAAGGACACAGGAGAGAGAGTGATCTCTTCACCAAATCAGAGAAGTGGTGTATGGGAGAATACATGAGTTTTGATGCCAGTATGTAGGTTACCAGGTTACTGTCCACCAAACTACAAACACCGACTTTATGTGATTCGGTGACAGAATTAGAACAGATCTAATTACCCTATAACAAACCATCATATCAGGGGAGAGGGGGGAATCCTGTCACCGCCTCACATTTATAGATAAAGGGCTGCAACTCCCGCCCAAGGGATAGAAGTGAGTCACTCGAGGCCAGAGTAATCTAGAGCCTTCTCGAAGGACTGGTCATTGAGTCCAGGGTCCCGTGGACACTGATGTGGCCCGCCTATTGCGGGGTCCACGAGGAATTCGGACAGAGTTACCACCCGTGTCGGATTGGGACACGTGTGGACCGGCAGAGGACAGACGGACTTCAGAGAGACAACAGGGCCTGCCTTAGAGGGACTCAATAGATATCAATAGATATATAGACATAGGCTAGATAGTTTGCTAGAATGTTTATGATAATTATGTGTGATGATGTTCACTATCTGTGATATGCAATCCAGCGCGGGCTTATTAACCCACTGCGCCAACGCTCTGTATATTGAAATACAATAAATGTTCGATATCATATTGAACGGAGTTATTGTTGCCTGTGTGAACCCGAGCTCAGATACCTAGACATGAGCAAGACGATGACAATCTGCCTTGTCCCCAGTGCTCTTTAATGTCTACACCAGCGAAGTCGCAGCTACTGAGACACCAGGTGTTGGTTGAATCTTGACGTTTGCAGATGATGTGCTGATGTACAGACAGGACATAGATAGGGAAAGTTTGGCTGCAGATTTACACGTGGCAGTAAACAGGGTGACAGAGTGGTGCAGGGACGCAGGGGCCGGTGTAAACTCAGACAAGGCATCGGTTGTGTGGTATTCCCTGGATAACCGGATTGTGACGGCAGATGTCCCATGCATTATAATTAATGGATGTCCTCTTGAGAGAGTAAGTTGAAGCACTTGGGTATCACATTCGACAGGTGTTTGTCTTTTAAAGATCATGGGCGGCTTTGATGGTGAAAGCTGGTAGGGGACTTAATGCTTTGAGGGCGATGGCTGCAACCGGGGTATAGCAGAGGATGCAGTACAGGCTCTTTCAGCAGTTAATAATTTCTGTCATTGAGTGGTTTGGGGTTCCTGACAGTATCAAAGATTCAGCTTAAAAGGTTGGAGCCATACAAAATGCGGCAATGCGTGTGATTCTGGGGTACACAAAGGACAAACCAATATGCATGAGGCATACCCTGGCGCTTAAAACGATGGCAGATAGGAATAGGGTCCGTCAGGCCAAATTGTACCTGAGAGTAGCTCTAGATAGGGATCACCCCCTGCATTAAGCCATGGTTAGGGTCAAGGGTCATAGACTAAGATGACGCAGGTCCCGGATGGCACAGGCGGAAATATCTATACGTCAGGATTACGATCTAGAGACCATCAATCGTGAATATGAGTGGGTTGAAGTATCGGAAGACAGGACGGACTGGTACAATGTAATAGCTACAATGGGTCGTAAGTACAGCGGGCCGCACAGAGTTTGAGGTACAGCAACTGATCCACAGTAAATCACATCAATGCGACACGATGATTTATACTAATGGGTTAGTGGTGAGAAACAGACGGGGTGGTTGGGGTTTTATTTCGAAGACTGATGGACGATTCGTGAAAAAGGAGAGGATGGCATTTGAGGCTACGACCTCCAGCATGCGAATGGACGTGGAAGCAGTAACAGCGGCATTCCGTTGGTTAGAGGAGACCACTGTAATACACGTTGTCTCCATCACGGCTCAAGGAGAATGCTTAGTAAGGTGGAGAAAGGAATGTTCCGTTTGGAAAGGCTCACCTTGCTTCAGATGTCACAGATTGTAAGAATTGTATGGATTTTTCGCTCTGGCCATGCGGGAGTGTGGGGGAATGAACAGGCTTATAGGCTGGCAGGGAATGCACCTCTTGGTGGTAGATTACCTATAGACCAGGGAGAGGTGGCCGTGGGCCTGTGGGGCCCGGTGGAGAAGGTGGGGGAACAGATTGAGAACTCGTATGTGGAAATAATGAGATTGCTAGGTGTCAAGGTCTCACGTATAAGATAGAGAAGGGACATAATAGAAGAGACAGAAACAGGGGAGGTAATAGGGATAATAGCAAACACTCGAACATTCGAGATCAATGTGTCAGATGAATAAACGTCCAGGTACAACTAGCGGGAAGCGTGGAAAGGTGAAATCCACGAGATACCCGCAGCAGCGGCAAGCACTCCGTGTCCACCCGACGAGAGTCGTGAGGGCAGACGGCCACTGGACACTGACTGGACCGGAGCGGGTGTAACTTAGAGGGAGACACATAGATTTAGACAGAGAAACTTTAAGCTGTGTATTCGTTTAGCGATGAATAGATGATGTATGCGTGGAGATGATTTGAATGCCTGATATGATGTATCTGTAATTTGATATTGTGCGAGACTTTATAAGCTTGATAACAGATATTGTAATAAACCCAACTATTAAGAACATTAAAAGAATAGTTCCACAACCGTCAGTTGGTAAATAGATTATTTCTACAGCAGTCAAGTTCCAAATATAATATTTTCACAACCATCAAGGAGCAAAACAAAAATGATGCATGCTCTTTGCATCAAGCTCAGATTGGATTTCTTGTGAATTTTACGTTCTGTAGTTTGCCATTCCGTGAGCTGGTTTCCACATTATAGATTATTCCGTCATGTCATCAGAACGGGACAGCTGAATATAAGGTCACAACGGTAAAGTTAGAGAGGATAAAAAGCAGGGAGAGACATAAAGAGAAGATGCTGGACAGTTTAACATCATGTCATGGAGGAACATCAGTAATGGAAATGATTAGCAGCACACGAATTAGAGGACTGTGGACGGACATGATCACCATCTTCATGGACTATTGTCTTAAATGACTTCCGTTTACATTCCTGACGTGCCATCCAATATGTCAGATGTCACTGTTTCCCAAACTGGTATTTTGCGCTAGGTGCAGGTTCAGCTCCTTTACACGCCATATCCCTGAGAGAAAACACGGGGCCAATGTCCTGTATAGGCTGGAAAAAAGACAAGTCCCGGGATATTTAAGATTGCATCTGAATATTGGCTCCTTAACAGGGAATAAGTAGCTGGTCTTGGTATCCCTAGGGATTGGGAAGGAGAAGGTTAGATGCCAAGATTCATGTCTGTACATCGACTATTGACAGGGCAGGTTCTTCTCCCTGACAACCTCACCCCCTTGGTAATAAAGATACCTCCACCAAGGTGCACAACACAATCACGTACTGTCAATGATCTACACAGGAGCTTAGAGAGTTAAGAGGAGCTATACAGAGGACACCAGACAGGAGAGACACAGGCACTATATTTAGCTTGACAACAGGACACACTCGTGTCAACTACGAGGTCATTAAGTGCTTATGAGCGAGGGTTTCCCAAGAGTATAGGGAACTCGCCTCTCGACGAGTAACTGGAGAATACCAGTTACTTGAGTTAACTGACCAAGCGTGCTGGGACTCTACGCACGCAAACTTGCCAGCGCACGGAGGACTGAATGTCCGTGGTTCAACGCGCAACTAGAAGCGTGCCTCAGACTGGGACAAGGACAGCTAGAGAACAGACGTGTTCGCTAGGAACCTTTTATAGTTTATCAGCAATAGTTTTAGCTAGGCTTTAGATTCCAATTAGTTAATATTATCATTATTTTCACCTCTTCAAAGCATCTGTGAAACATACCATGTTGTTGATTATCCATGAAGTATTCCGCTCGCAGAGCTTGTGTGTAAATAGCTCTAAATAAAAATGTATCCTTTTGTAAACCACTCGAGTTATTGATTCGTGTCGTGCAAAAGTAGGGAGTCCTGAAGTACCTGTCGCAAGTAGGCTGCTGACAGGCAGGACCCATTTGGTGTCAGAAGTTTTCTGAACCAACGTCTAAAGACTCTAAAATTTATTTTGTGGTGTTAAAATTATCCAAACGTGAATTATTTATTATAGAATGTTTGAAATAAATTATTTTTCGAGAGTAAACACCAAAATACTTTAAAAAGTACAATTTGTGGAGCTTGAGCCACAATTAAAAGAAAATAATTTAGAAATTGTGTAATTCTGTGAAAAGTGATAGCAAATGTTGATGAATTTGGTTAAATGAATATATGTACAAAAATGTTGCAAAGTTATCCAGCACACCATCGTACATTTTATTTTGTGTGATACAGCCATCAATGTCAACATTTATCACATTTAAGAGTATATTAGCTACTAAATTGAATCAATAGAGCGTAGTATACCAACCAGAAGAAAGTGAAGACAAGACTACAGTGACACTCACATGACGAATCATCTTACAAATCATGACAATCATTGATACTATCGTACCATTCATTCATTAACATCATTATCATTATGCAAATCACATTTATTATTCATCACCCGCATGAAAGATGAACATGTATTTGTAGTATATACATGTTTTCTAATTATTGATGCTCTACTAAACAGAAGCATCAGTTCTCCAATCAAGTCAATCATTTTGTGTACGGAAGTCAGCGGTGGAACATCCCAAGTGCCAAGTTTTTCCAACCGATTAGATGAGTATATTTTCGAATAATTTTGATACTGACCATTTTAACGATGCATCTTTATTTTCAGTTACGATGTAAATAACTAACATAGAACTGTACAACTATTGTGTGAAATTGAAATATTATTATTGTAAAATAACATAAAATTATAAAATGGCATCGCTAAATGACTGCATCCAGGCAGGCAAAGCACTAGGCCATACTGGACAGGAATTAGAGAAATGGGTTGATCAAAGATATAAAGAAGAAATTGCGCAAGCAGATAGAAAAGCAGCTATAGATAGAGATGAAAGAGCACCAGAAAGACAGCATCAAAAAGATTTGAAAGAATCAGAGGAAACCACCAAGCGAAAACAGTTGGAGTTAGATCATGCCAACAAAGAAGCAGAAGAAGTCACGAAACAAAAACAGTTAGAATTAGATCATGCCATGAAACAGAAACAGATTGAGGTAGAGTCACAGACAAAGTTAAAGATGAAAGAGTTAGAGATAGAGTCAAACATTCAAATAGCCTCTAGTAAACAAAAGAGCCAGGAGGAGCAAAATAAATTTTCCAAATATAAAGGCCTTATCAAGCCATACAGCGTAGGCGATTCCATTTCTGCATGGACGGAGAATATAGAGTTTCAACTTAAGACTCATAAAATACCTTTGAACGATTGGGCACTGATCTACATGAGAAATCTCATGGTGAGCCATGCTCATGTGTTGAACAAAATAAGATAGAACTGAGTTAAAACAATTACTACCACATTTATTAACTATTCATGAGATTACTAGGATGATAAATGGCATGTCCATGTAGAAAATATTTACTGAACTTTCAAGGCTCCATTGATGAAGACTTTTATGATAACAGGATCCACGGTGAGACGCGTTGCACATTCAGCCTGCAGGTTTCGCTATGGGTCCTTACACGAGGATCAGCCACTCCGTTATGTGAGTGGATTTCTGACTGTCCCTAGCTTCTTTGAGAGCAGTATTGAAATAACGGAGATGGTTAGTTTCTAGTTTCTACACATCAGGAAGAATTAAAATGTTCACTATCTGCATTCTCCAATGCTTGTTCTGAATTTGGTTTAACAATTAGCAAAAAGAAGGCACAAATTATGTCACAAGGTGCACATGGGGTACCATCAATCATTATAGACGACGCCGAACTGGAGATAATAGACTATTTTACATATCTAGGATCAGAGGTAAATAGCAAATTATCCCTAGATCAGGAAACCAATATATGGATTGGTAAGGCAGCAACACCAATGAACAGGTTAACAAAAAGAGTCTGGGAGAACATGAAGCTTACTGCCAAACCAAAAATCCTTGTATATCAAGCATGTGTCCTTAGTACTCTTCTTTATGGCAGTGAAGCCTGGTCAACTTACTCACACCAAGAGAATCGTTTAAACAGCTTTCATATGTAGTGTCTGCTTACCAGATGGGTAAGAGATCTCAGGGTCGCCTCTACTAGATACAAAGATGTGTGTAAGCGTGACATGATTGATACATGCATTCATAATGAACAGTGGGAGCAAGTTGCCGCTGATCGTGTTGCATGGAGACCAAATATCAGAAATTGAATAAAAACAAAGCACAAAATTAATGCAGATAAATCACACACCGAGCGTGCGAGGCGTAAGATGGTGCTTGATGGTGGAAATGACGAATATGTTCACATGCATCCACTGTGGTCGAACGTTTACAGCGTGAATTGGCCTGATCAGTCACATTCACTACCGCCATGGGTTGTAGTTATTATGCCTTTTTGAATCATAATGTAACAAACTATCGTCTGTCAATGCGACAAGGTGCCACTGAATGATATCCTGTACAAATAAACAATGTTATTTTGGACGCTATCAATAGACTGCTTACCCTCAGGAATTTCTCCTGAGTTGTCAGTCTAAAATGTGTGTCGGCTTCATGCAGGATGAATATTCATGTCTATCCTGTACATGAATAAGCCAAGCGTCACCGTCCTAAATCTCTAGGGGAATGAAACTCGGGCTCATACAGGCAACAAACTCCGTTCATATGCAATCTAACATCATTTATTATTATTATGTTACAGTAAGCTGGCGAAGAGAGTTTTCGCAAGCCAGCAATCTGCAAGTTGCGTATCACAGGAGTTTACAATAAACATGATTATCACAACAACTCTATCAGCTATCTAACATATGCATAAGACCCCTAAATACACTTGGGTCTAAACTATCAAGTCCCCCTTAAGGTAAGCCCTGTTGCTTCCTCGATGTCCAGTCCGTGTCTGCCTTTCCACACGTGTCGCAATCCGACACGGGTGGTAACTCTCTCTGAGTTTCTCGTGGACCCCGCAATCGGCGGGCCCCATCGGTGTCCACGGGGCTGTGGACACACTGACCGGTCCTTCGAGAAGGCTCTGGATTATTCGAGCCTTCGAGTGACTCGGTTCTTTCCCTTTAGCTGGAGTTCTATCCCTTCTCTAGTCTCTCTTACTTTTATGTTGGTACCGCCCTTATGTGAGGCTGTGACAGGAGTCCCCCTCCCCCCTGCTCTGATGGGTTATTATATGGTAATTAGTTCTGTACTAATTCTGTCACAGGATCACATAAAGTCGGTGTTTGTAGTTTGGTGGATAGTAACTTGGCAACCTACACATCTGCATCAACAACTCATGTATTCTCCCATACACCACTTCAAGATGATTGCTGAAGAGGTCTCTCTCTTCTATGTTCTTAAACATGCTTATCTGACCGAAGTTCCGTGACGTTTCCAGTTGTTTTTACAACCGCGCCCTTCTCACGTATCCATATGATACCAAGATATAAAAACTCTGTGTAAGAGAGTTTTAACAAGACAAATGTCTTGGCTATTTAAGTACACTTGCAAATCTTGTCTTGCGTGTGTATTTCGATACATTTTTACTTCCGTATGTTGTCTATTGCTGAATATGTAGTTATGCTGTTGTTTTATCACATCTGACTACGTGTGTTCCTGTTGGCTTGTTAGTGTATTGACTGATATGTTGCTGTTTCTAATAAAGTGAATGTATTTTAATTGTTAGTGTTCAGTTTTGAGTTTGTATAAAGTGTGTGCTCACTGTGTGGTTTAACTCCAAGCGTCACGAGTTGGGATATCCTTTGTCATGAATTACCCACTCTGTGTAATGCATGATCGGGGCATTCCAAACAGTGGCGCTTAGATGTAGTGTATTCAATACTAAACATGTATCAACAATTGAGACAGGTAATACATTTTTACATGAAAGACGCAGACAAATTAAAATAAATACGTTTTGCGTACAATTTGTCCGCTCAGTATATCGCTCTCTCATTTAATTCATTCACTCTGTCATTCATACATCTTTCATACAAAATAGTATTTTGTTAAAATATACAAATAAAGTTAAGGTAAGTCTTACTGCCCTTAGAAAAACGGATTAGGCGATATGTTCCCTTTAAGGTAACAAGTACTTTTTGTACGTGTAATCAAAAAAATGGTTTATAACTTAAATAGAAAAAAATTGTATAGGAAGAATATTTCACCTATGAGTGAAGATACCTGTTATATTATGGTAGAAAATATACAAGTTACAGGTTGACATATTTTATATATATAATTAAATAGAAGTGTAATACATATTAACTAATAGTAAATTAATTAATTAACTCCAACGACGATGTGTGTGTTGTCCTCCTGTTGTCCGTGTGTCGTGCCATGAATGTTAACAGTTAATATAGCTGTCCTTTGAATGTTGTAATAGACGTAGTTCTATTCCGGCTGTTTGCGAAGTTTCTTAGCAATAGCGAGTATGCAGTGTTCTTAATCTTTACACGATGACTGTCAGTTCACTGGTTGAAATCACTTCACAGATCTTATATATCGCTCGGATTGTTTTTAAAGCCTTGGCAATTGGTAATATGGCTTAATGCAATATAGGGTTCTCAAAGTTTCATGTTCGTGAGTGTTATCAGTAGATTATTCACTCGGTTCAAGTTTCATGTTTGTTAGTGTTATGAATAGATTATCCATTTGGGCGTTGATACTTCTGGATGAAAGTTCTATGGTAGGTGTAGAGGTACACTGTTCTATGGTAGGTGTAGCGGTACACTGTTCTATGCAACAGACTAAAATATCACAGCTTATTATATGGCGAATGATTAATGTGCCTAGTGCTAGTCTGATGGTGCATTAGTTTGCCGTGATAATATGTCAGCAATAATATTATCAGTACCTTTGATGTGGCGGATTTCGAAGTCGAAATCTTGAAGAAGAAGACACCATATTGATAATCGATGATTCTTTGGAACACCTTGTTTAAGTACCAGCAGTGGCGAATTATCGGTTAAAACAACAAAATGCGAACCTAAGAGGAACTTAGATAAACGACGCATACAAAAAAGTAGACTTAATGCCTCCAACTCAACTGTGGAATAATGGATCTCTGCCTTTTTAAGCTTGCGGCTGACATAGAGTATTGGATGTTTCACGCCTTGATATTCCTGCATCAGGCATCCTCCAATTGCGATAGCACTCGAATCTGTGGTCAGAATAAAAGGTATATCTATGTTTGGTAATCTTAATACGGGTGGGTTAGAAAAAATTGATTTCAATTTGCACATTACATCCTCTAAGCGGATACTCTTACAAAATTTTTCTGGATGATCTTTTGTCAACAGATTAGAAAAAACTGATGTGAGTTTCGCCCAGTTTGGTATAAACTTGGCATAATAGTTTATGAGACCTAACAGGCTTCTAACCTGTTTCTTTGTAGTTGGAACTTCTAGGTTGAGAATTTTTTGATACGATTCTATCATCTGTCAATAGTTTGCCTTCGGAAATCCTATGACCTAAGAAGTCTATTTCTTTATAGCCTATTTCAACCTTGGAAGGTTTGATAGTAAGTCCAAAGAGAAGGATTTGATTAAAGACTTGTTGGAGTGTAAGCAAGTGAGAAGTCATGTCTGAAGAATGGATACATATATCATCAATATATGATTGCACGTCCTTGATGCCGTGCAATAACAGTCTAGTTAACCTGACGAATGTGGCGGGAGCGTTTTTGAGACCAAATGGAAGATATCTCCATTCGTACAGCCCAAGTGGTGTAGCGAGTGCTGTTATATGCCTTGAAGAGGGAGATAGTTGTACTTGCCAGTAACCTTTAGCTAAATCAAGCTTAGAAAATAAGGATGATTGAGACATATTCAAAATGAGGTCTTCACAGCTGTTCATTGGCTCAGCATCTGTCGTGGTTATAGTATTTAATTTTCTGTAATCTATGCATAAACGAATAGTTTGGTCCTTCTTTTTCACCAGGACAATTGGCGAAGAGTACTGGGACACAGATTTCTGTATTATTTTACTTTTTTCTAAGTCCAAAATTTCTCTATCTAAATGTGCCCTATAATGTAAAGGAATTGAATATGGTCTACATTTGATAGGTGTTAGATCTGTCAACACAATTGAATGTGTTATTTTGTCAGTCTATCCCGGTTTGTTTGAGAAGATAGTTTTATAGTCGTTAAGAAGAGACAAAATGTCTTGTCGCTGCTGTTGTGTCAAAGTGTCAGAGATTTGTATGTCCTTCATCGTACTGTCGTCGTTCATAATTGGTACTGGAATTTCCGTATTGTCTACGTCCGTCTAATTTATTACTGACGCTACTGTTTGTAGATTGTCTTCAATGTCATTGTCGTCGTCGTCGAGACTAATAGTTGCCAGTGTGTCGTTAAATTGGTCGTACTTGTCGTTATCCCATATTGTCGGTACTGTGAATATGTTTTCGTCGTCTTCGTTGTCACAAGACTGAGTCGTTAATGATGCTTCGTTTAGATCTTCGTTTGTCGAGGTGTCATTCAGTCGGGTAATTGTCGTTTCGTTTTCGTTGTCTTTCTTGTCAGTCTGGTTATTGTCATTTGTTATCTGCGTCTGCTTGTTCGTGTCACTGTCCTTTCTATAATAGTACGGTTTTAACATATTTACATGGAATATTTTCAACTTTCCATTCAAAGAAATTTCGTAGTCAACTTCCGAAATCTTTCTTACAACTTTAAATAGTCCCTGCCAAGAGGTTGATAGTAAATCTCTCTTGTCAGGTAGTAATAGTAAAATATCTTGATTTGGTTGTAATACAATCGTTTTTGCCCCTTTGTTGGCGTACTGCCTGTACCTAAAACGTTTCTCCTGTAATGATGCTCTGGCCAGTATACAGGATCTAATGATTTTGTCTCTGGTGTCAGTGACCAAATCATAGGTGGAAACTAGTAATTGGGTGTTTACTGGTTGTGATATTATATCTTTGTAAATAGTGAGAGGTCCTTTTGGGTTCGCTCCATATATCAATTCAAACGGAGAGAACCCCGTGCTTGATTGTGGGACTTCTCTGTATGCGAACAGCACCGTTGGGAGAAGTATATCCCAATCGGCTGGATTTTCAGCTGTCACTTTGGATAACATATGTTTTAGGTGCCCATTCAATTTTTCGCAAATTACATTTGCGGCCGGTCGATAGGGACTTGTAAAACATTGTTTTATGCCTAGTAACTTAGTTACCGATTGGGTGGCATTAGATATGAATTGCGTTCCTCTATCCGATATTATCTTCTCCGGAAAGCCAAAACGGGAGAATATCTGTAATAATACGTCCGTCACATCCTTAGAGGAGATAGATTTTAATGGAATCATTTCTGCCCACCTTGAACACAAATCAACGAGTGTAAAAATTTATCTATTTCCATTGTTTGAGATGTGGTTCAACGGACCTACTAAATCAACCGCCACGATTTGAAATGGTCTCGAAGCAGTTGTGGTTGATTGAATTTCTGCCGTAGGGTTTTTCCCTTTTTTGATTAGTTTCTGACAGTTATCACATGATTTACAATGGGTTTTTATGTCTTGGCAAAATTTAGGCCAATAAAATTGGCTCAGGACTCTGGCCCTGGTTTTTTCATAACCCATATGACCTCCGAAAGGTGAGTCATGGGCTATATGTAGCACTTTCTCACGATGTGACTGAGGTAGAACCACTTGCTGTATCGTGGTTTGTTCTCTCGTATATAATCTAGTTAGAATATTGTTATTTAGTCTAAATGTCCAAGAAGCGTTTTTCGTCAATTTTGGCTTTAATCCTACTAGCCGAAAGTATTGCGAAAGGGTTGGATCTGCTTTTTGTTCTTCTATAAACTCGGTGGTGGTAATATTGGGTGAAATGATTTGTAGCGACTCCTGAAGTTGGTCGTTATGGGTTTTGTGTGTCATTTGTCTTGTTACTATATTAGCGTATTGTGTGTGTTGTTGCAAATTTACAGGCTCAATATTTTGTGGATCGATGGCGTCCTCAGTTCGAGGTGTTAATTTGATGGTACCATTGAAAGATTCAACCGCCCCTGTATTCTGCACCTCTGTGAATTCGTTTCGAATTCCGTCATCGGTTGTCTCCCTTGTGCTTTTGGCAGTTTGAGACAAGCACGTGTGGTTTTTCATTTTGGAACCACTGTTAAGTTTTTGGATACAGTTTTTCTGTTGCCATTCTCTGATTTCTTTTTCAGAGCAAGATCTTATGTTGGGAAGATTCCCAAGGATGATTTCAGTGGCAGGATATTCTATTACTGCGCATAGCACTTGTCCTGATATAAAAGGTGTCCGAATTTCGGCAAGTGCTAGGGGGTATCTTTCGATAGTGCCTGCGAATGTGCGACACGTTACGTATTTGTGTGTATAGTCTTTGTCATTAACTAATGTTCTCTTAATTCCACAAAGAGTCGCTCCGGAATCGCGTATTAATGTACATTGTTTGTTATTAACAAAACCTGTTGCGAACTTTAACTTGCCTGTTGATGTTAAGGCTGCGTTGGCCATTTCGTTAGAAACTGGGATTGTGTGGCCGCATAACAAAGTTGTATCAAGCTGAAATTTTCTACAGGTGTTACATGTGTTATCAGTGATGGTGTTAATGATTTCTACTGCATTACCTAACTCACTCGCACTTTCATTCTGGATGTCGCATTCGTTCTGTTGTTCAATTTCTTCATCTGAGGATGTGTCTATTAATGCGGCATTGGCCTGCTTCATCATCTTTCGCCCGTCACAGCGTGCTGAATAGTGCCCAAAGCTCGAACAAAAATAACATTTGACCGCTCTCTGATATGCGTTCCTTTTGTTCTTGTGTTTTTCCACTATCATTTGCAGACGATGTGGATAATTTGGTGCTTTGTCACACATCGCGTACTCTTCGTGTGTCAGATGACAATACTGGCACATTACTGGCTTTGTGAACTTAGTGCGTTGTTTGAACCTATTTTCATTTGGTTTTGAATATTTGGTGTTTGTAACCGCTGCTGTTTCATTTTGGCTCATATTCAACTGAAAAATATCGCGGTTCGCTGTAAAATATGCGCTCCCCTTATTTTCTATTTCTTGAATAGTTTTACAATCCATTTGCCTCAAAAATTTAGGAAAAGGTGTTGGTATTGTGCTAATAATTTTATCAATTATAATTAGCTCCTTCAGTTTATCATGGTTGTTATTTGTTTTTGCTGAGGTTATCCATTTTGTACAAATATCTTGGACTGTAGACACGTAGTCTATGAAAGTTTGGTTAGGTAATGGGGTTAATTTGAGAACTGTAGTTGATAGCCTGCTGTATCTAGTGAAAAATGTTGTAGTATTCTTTGTTTCAAATAGTCGTAATCTTTCCTCATGTCTTGTGGAACTGTCTCTATCACTTTTAAGGGCTCTAAAGCTAAATTTCTCATCAGAATAAATGACCAGTCGACTTTTGCGACGTTATGGTAAGTCATCAAACACTCGAAGTTCTCTAAGTATGCGCTTATTGAATCTCCTGAACAAACGGCTTGACTAGGCCTTTATATTTGTTGTATTTTTGTTCATCTTCTTTACTTCTAATTTTGTTTACTGACATTTCTAAGTTGGAATCAATTTCCATTTGTTTCAGTTTTATCTGTGTTTCTGCACTTAATTGGGCTTGCTTGGTCGCAGCCTCGAGCTCCATTTGCATCTTCTTCTCTTGAGCCTGCAGTTGCATCTGCATCTTTTTCTCTTCTCTTTCTGCTTGCATCTTTTTCTCTTCCCTTTCTATTGCTCTGTCTTCTCGATCAATATTTTCTGCATGTGTCTTTTGTGCCCATTCTGAAAGTTTTTCCTCAATATATCCTAACCTAATACCTAATTCAATGCACTGTTCTAATGTTGACATCTTGTATTTTAGTTATTGTTTACTTTATTGACATTAAATCCCTTTGAAATTAGTTAGGGTGTACAAAAGTTGGTTATCCCCCTTAATGTTTACATTCAAATTTACACGAGCAGGTTTACTTGGTTATGAGATTAGCATATACATAAAAATCAATACAAAGAAAAATGTTACATCAATGAATCATGGATGAGTATCGCTTAGGGACATAATGAGCATGAAATGAAACTCATCTTATTTTTCCTGATCTCTCGACTGTACTCTTGTTTTGTTTTCCTGTTTTCTCGCCACTGCTGGAGGACAGGTTACATACACACGATATTTCGCGGAACAATCTGATGTTGGAATAAAAAAAAAATTAGTAACGGTCAATGTAATTGTCACAGTCTTGTCAATGTCAAATTTTATCAACAATAGCATAATTTCAAATATCAAATATTTTTGTAGAGGGACTATAATAGCTCATTCACAGATAATATGATAATAGCTGCAAAGTTTTTGACTTTGTCATGTATGATATATATTTTTTTTTTACTTGGCAAAACCAAGAGCTGTCTGGAAAGTAAAGCTTCTGATTGCCAAAACCGGCTTGCCCCCAAATAGCCTGTCACCGTCCTAGATCTCTAGGGGAATGAAACTCGGGCTCATACAGGCAACAAACTCCGTTCATATGCAATCTAACATCATTTATTATTATTATGTTACAGTAAGCTGGCGAAGAGAGTTTTCGCAAGCCAGCAATCTGCAAGATGCGTATCAAAGGAGTTTACAACAAACATGATTATCACAACAACTCTATCAGCTATCTAACATATGCATAAGACCCCTAAATACACTTGGGCCTAAACTATCAAGTCCCCCTTAAGGTAAGCCCTGTTGCTTCCTCGATGTCCAGTCCGTGTCTGCTTTTCCACACGTGTCGCAATCCGACACGGGTGGTAACTCTCTCTGAGTTTCTCGTGGACCCCGCAATCGGCGGGCCCCATCGGTGTCCACGGGGCTGTGGACACACTGACCGGTCCTTCGAGAAGGCTCTGGATTATTCGAGCCTTCGAGTGACTCGGTTCTTTCCCTTTAGCTGGAGTTCTATCCCTTCTCTAGTCTCTCTTACTTTTATGTTGGTACAGCCCTTATGTGAGGCTGTGACACCAAGCACTCACGTAGCTTGAAAATTGTTGGATTTCTCCAAATTATTACATACCACAACGAAAACATAGGTTTCACAGTAAAGGCTAGAGCTGGAACAATAAGTACCACACACACACACACACACACACACACACACACACACACACACACACACACGCGCGCGCACACGCACACACACACACACACACACACACACACACACAAACTTCACAAGCTTAAAGTTTGGGAGAGTAACAGAAACAGAAAACTAAAGTGGCCCTCAGAACAGACGACAAAATGGGAAAAAATATGTTGGTATTATCTGAGTTAATAGCTAAGAAATTCTGTCACTGGACTTCTTACTTAAGTCAGACAAAACGAGATGATAATATCCCAGACGGTATTCCTTGCTATTGTGCTTGCGTTTGAGGGTTGTCGGCGGTAGTGTAAATACTGCCTCGTATTTTCGTCTTCTCTCTTCCACTTTTTCTTTGGTGAGTTACTTGATGTCCAGTATTCTTTAGGGGGAAGATGACGAAAGAGTCCGCAAGGCTTCCCAACAGGCGCATGAAGAGCAGTGGATGTCATGGGAAGCGGCAGTGCAGAGATCCATCACGTGGAATGAGATCTGGCGCATGGCACCACTGCGTCTAAGTTTCCTCATCCGATCCCTCTACGATGTCCTGCCATCAGGTGCCAACTTGGCGACGTGGGGGTTAACCACCGACCCGTTCTGTCCCCTCCATAAGAAAACCCAAATAGTCCTGACAGCGGAACACATGCTGTCTGGGTGTAAGGTCGCCCTGACCCAAGGGCGGTTCACGTGGAGGCATAACAAAGTCCTGACCGAGTTGGTCGCCAAAGTGGACGCAGCACGAATAAAGGCTAACAAAGAGAGGAACGGACCGCGGCCGATGGAAATTTCCTTCTTCCGAGCAGGGCGCAATAATGGGAAAGCTGACGACTTGCCGCTTGCTACCGTCTTCGACGGTGCGAGGGACTGGCAACTGACCGTAGACCTAAAGGACCGAGGCAATTACCCTGAAGTAATCCGAAGGTTTGGCTTGCGACCTGACATTGTGCTTAGCTCATCGTCAGCAAAGCAGCTAACGCTGATTGAGCTGACTGCCTCGTACGAATCGAATGTTGAGGAGCAGCACCTGTACAAGACAGAGAAGAACAATGACATGGTCACGAGTCTCAGGCGGGAGGGTTACACCGTCAGGCTGTTCGCCGTCGAGGTAGGCGCTCGAGGTCTTGTCTCCTACTCCGTGTTTGATGTGCTGAAAAGATTGGGCATTAAAGGAAGAGCAAGGGCCCGGGCCCAAAAATAACTGTCTATTGCAGCCGAAAAGGCCTCCTGCCTCCAACAGAGATAAGTGGAGGCGTCGGAGGCCGTGGCAGGGGATGAAGCAAGCATCCCACGACAACACGTGTCAAGGGGCAGGCACAGACTGCACGGGCTTTCCCCCACTGAGGGAGGGAGGGATTGAGAGTGGACAAGGTAACAGCGAAGGGACAAGCTTAAATCAGGGATTTCAGAAAGATTTCTCTACGGCAGGGGACAGACGCCCGGAGTATGACCCAGGCGGGACCGCCCCCAGAATGTATTAAGAAATTACATTAAGAAGTATTAAGAAATTAAAATGCTTGGGGAAGGGGGTTTGTTTCTGAAGATCTGATGCCCCCTGCCGTGTTTGCTCCGCGTCGGAGTTCCTATTACTAACTTCTCCTATACTTTCACTATTGACTAGTTTCACCAGCCAATCAATTTTGACTGACTATACGCTATGAGTCTCAGTCATGCTCCGGTCGCTGTTCGGAATGTGATTGCCGTTATATCATGCATAAATTCCAATATGCTTTCCGTGGTTTCTGAGATTTTAACTCGCTTTATCTCCGGGTTGCGAAGAGGTATCAGGCATATGTTCTGTTCTGACCGCTGTTGGCCATTTCACACGGTTTTCTGGCTGACAATCTTATCTCTCAATCCGAGCGTAGGCATTAACCTGTGTGTCTCGGCATTTTCTCAAACTGGAAGGTTCCTTTTTGTCTCTGTTGTAGTAGTGGTCACGAGTTGAGATTGTAACACTGTTTCTAGAAAGTTGGCTGGCGTAAGATTGCGTCATAAAGTTGATAACGCCCAGCAGCACGGTGAAATTTTATTTTTGACTCTTTTCGCTTTTTGTGGATTTTTATTCTGTCTTGTTTGTCCATTTTGAGTGTAGAATGAGAGATTAACTTCTGATATGAAACGAAGTGTTCCATGACAATTAAAAGAATAAGTTTGCTTTCTGAACGAGAAGTCAACGTTTGCTTATATAGGTAATGAACGCCCTTCCTAGCCATCAGCGTACCGTAAGGTTAAGGACTAGCGCTCTCATCCTTTTGACCACTTCGATTGCTCTTCAAGAAGCAAACTGAATATTTTTCAAGGATATAATTTGTAAACTGACAATTTCTCCAGCTCGTAAAGTGTAAAATTGCTAGAACTTGTTGGTTGATTGATTGGTTGGTTGATTGGCTTGATGATTGGTTGGTTGATTGGTTGTTTAGTTTGAAGATTGGAAGGTTAGTTGGTTCGTTGATTCGTTAGTTGGATTGGTGGGTTGATTGGCCGGTAGATGGTTCGTTGGTTAATTGATTGGTTGTTGGTTAGTTGGTTGGTTCATTGTTTGTTGGTTAGTTGGTTTGTTGATCATTCGTTGGTTAGTTAGATGGTTGATTGGTTGTTGGTTAGTTGGGTGGTTCGTTGGTTAGTTTGTGTGTTGATGGGTTTTTAATGCTTGATGGTTGTTTAGTTAGTTGGTTATTTGATTAGTTGGTTGGTGGGTTGGTTGACTGTATAGTTAGTTAATTCGTTAGTTGGATGGTTGATAAGCAAGTTAGTTTGGTTGTTTAGTTGGTTGTTGTTGTTTGCTTTTTTTTTTCTTTTTTTTTAGTGTGGGTTGATTATTTCGTTGGTTGGTTGATGGTTAGGTGGTTAGTTAGCTGGATGGTTGCTTACTGTTTGGTTAGTTGGTTGGTTAATGGTTGGTTGATTAGATATTTGTCTGACTGGTTGAATGGTTGTTTGGTTGATGCGGAGTTGGTTGGTTGATAGGTTGTTGGTTAGTTGGTTGGTTGATAGGTTGTTGGTTAGCTGGTTGATTGATAGGTTGTTGGTTAGTTGGTTGGTTGATTGGTTTTGGTTAGTTGGTTGGTTGATAGGTTGTTGGTTAGTTGGTTGGTTGATAGGTGGTTGGTTAGTTGGTTGGTTGATAGGTTGTTGGTTAGTTGGTTGGTTGATAGGTTGTTGGTTAGTTGGTTGGTTGATAGGTTGTTGGTTAGTTAGTTGGTCGATAGGTTGTTGGTTAGTTAGTTGGTTGGTTGATAGGTTGTTGACGAGTTGGTTGGTCGATAGGTTGTTGGTTAGTTGGTTGGTCGATAGGTTGTTGGTTAGTTGGATGATATGTTGTTAGTTAGTTGGTTGATAGGTTGTTGCTTAGTTGGTTGGTTGATAGGCTGTTGGTTAGTTAGTTGGTCGAAAGGTTGTTGGTTAGTTGGATGATAGGTTGTTAGTTTGTTGGTTGATAGGTTGTTGCTTAGTTGGTTGGTTGAAAGGTTGTTGGTTAGTTGGTTGGTTGATAGAATGTTGCTTAGTTGGTTCGTTGATAGATTGTTGGTTAGTTAGTTGGTTAATAGGCTGTTAGTTAGTTGGTCGATTGATAGGTTGTTGGTTAGTTAGTTGGTTGATTGATAGGTTGTTTTTTAGTTAGTTGGTTGATTGATAGGTTGTTGGTTAGTTACTTGGTTGATTGATAGGTTGTTGGTTAGTTAGTTGGTTGATTGATAGGTTGTTGGTTAGTTAGTTGGTTGATAGGTTGTTGCTTAGTTTGTTGATTGATAGGTTGTTGGTTAGTTAGTTGGTTGATAGGTTGTTAGTAAGTTGGTTGGTTTATTGATAGGTTGTTGGTTAGTTAGTTGGTTGATTGATAGGTTGTTGGTTAGTTAGTTGGTTGATTGATAGGTTGTTGGTTAGTTAGTTGGTTGATTGATAGGTTGTTGGTTAGGTAGTTGGTTGATTGATAGGTTGTCGGTTAGTTAGTTGGTTGATTGCTAGGTTCGTTGGTTGGTTAGTTGGTTGATTGATAGGTTGTTGGTTAGTTAGTTGATTGATTGAAAAGTTGTTGGTTAGTTAGTTGATTGATAGGTTGTTGCTTAGATGGCTGGTTGATAGGTTGTTGCTTAGTTGACTGGTTGATAGGTTGTTAGTTAGTTGGTTGGTTGATAGGTTGTTGCGTAGTTGGCTGGTTGATAGGTTGTTGGTTAGTTGGTTGGTTGATAGGTTGTTGCTTAGTTGGTTGGTTGATAGGTTGTTGATTAGTTGGTTGGTTGATATGTTGTTGGTTAGTTGGTTGGTTGGTTGATATGTTGTTGGTTAGTTGGTTGGTTGATAGTTTGTTGGTTAGTTGGTTGGTTGATAGGTTGTTGGATAGTTGGTTTGTTGACAGGTTGTTGGTTAGTTAGTTGGTTGATAGGTTGTTGCTTAGTTGTTTGGTTGAAAGATTGTTGTTTAGTTATTTGGTTGATAGGTTGTTGGTTAGTTGGTTGGTTGATAGAATGTTGCTTAGTTGGTTGGATGATAGGTTGATGGTTAGTTGGTTGGTTGATAGGTTGTTGGTTACTTGGTTGGTTGATAGGTTGTTGGTTAGTTGGTTGGTTGATAGGATGTTGGTTAGTTGGCTGGTTTATAGGTTGTTGGTTAGTTGGTTGGTTGATAGGTTGTTGCTTAGTTGGTTGGTTGATAGGTTGTTGGTTAGTTGCCTGGTTGATATTATGTTGGTTTGTTGGTTGGTTGATAGGTTGTTGGTTAGTTGGCTGGTTGATAGGCTGTTGGTTAGTTGGTTGGTTGATAGGTTGTTGCTTAGTTGGCTGGTTGATAGGTTGTTGGTTAGTTGGTTAGTTGATAGGTTGATGCTTAGTTGGCTGGTTGATAGGTTGTTCGTTAGTTGGTTGGTTGATAGGTTTTTGCTTAGTTGGCTGGTTGATAGGTTGTTGGTTAGTTGGTTTATAGGTTGTTAGTTAGTTGGTTGGTTGATAGGTTGTTTCTTAGTTGGTTGGTTGATAGATTGTTGGTTAGTTGGCTGGTTGATAGGTTGTTGGTTAGTTAGTTGGTTGATAGGTTGTTGGTTAGTTAGTTCGTTGATAGGTTGTTGGTTAGTCGGTTGGTTGATAGGTTGTTGGTTAGTTGGCTGGTTGATAGGATGTTGGTTAGTTCGTTGGTTAATAGGTTGTTGGTTAGTTGGTTGGTTGATAGGGTGTTGCTTAGTTGGTTGCTTGATAGTTTGTTAGTTAGTTGGCTGGTGATAGGTTGTTGGTTAGTTGGTTGGTTGATAGGTTGTTGCTTCGTTGGCTGGTTGATAGGTTGTTGGTTAGTTGGCTGATTGATAGGTTGTTAGTTAGTTGGTTCGTTGATAGGTTGTTGGTTAGTAGGTTGGTTGATAGGTTTTTGCTTAGTTGGCTGGTTAATAGGTTGTTGGTTAGATGGCTGGTTGATAGGTTGTTGGTTAGTTGGTTGGTTGTTGGTTAGTTAGTTAGTTAGTTGGTTGATAGGTTGTTGCTTAGTTGGCTGGTTGATAGTTTGTTGGTTAGTTAGCTGGTTGGTTGATAGGTTGTTGGTTAGTTAGTTGGCTGGTTGATAGGTTGTTGGTTAGTTAGTTGGTTGTTTGATAGTTTGTTAGTTAGTTAGTTGGTTAGTAGGTTGTGGGTTAGTTGGCTGGTTGATAGGTTGTTGGTTAGTTAGTTGGTTGATAGGTTGTTGGTTAGTTGGCTGGTTGATAGGTTGTTAATTAGTTAGTTGGTTAATAGGTTGTTAGTTAATCGGTTTGTTGATAGGTTGTTGCTTAGTTGGCTGGTTGATAGGTTGTTGGTTAGTTGGTTAGTTGATAGGTTGATGCTTAGTTGGCTGGTTGATAGGTTGTTCGTTAGTTGGTTGGTTGATAGGTTTTTGCTTAGTTGGCTGGTTGATAGGTTGTTGGTTAGTTGGTTTATAGGTTGTTAGTTAGTTGGTTGGTTGATAGGTTGTTTCTTAGTTGGTTGGTTGATAGATTGTTGGTTAGTTGGCTGGTTGATAGGTTGTTGGTTAGTTAGTTGGTTGATAGGTTGTTGGTTAGTTAGTTCGTTGATAGGTTGTTGGTTAGTCGGTTGGTTGATAGGTTGTTGGTTAGTTGGCTGGTTGATAGGATGTTGGTTAGTTCGTTGGTTAATAGGTTGTTGGTTAGTTGGTTGGTTGATAGGGTGTTGCTTAGTTGGTTGCTTGATAGTTTGTTAGTTAGTTGGCTGGTGATAGGTTGTTGGTTAGTTGGTTGGTTGATAGGTTGTTGCTTCGTTGGCTGGTTGATAGGTTGTTGGTTAGTTGGCTGATTGATAGGTTGTTAGTTAGTTGGTTCGTTGATAGGTTGTTGGTTAGTAGGTTGGTTGATAGGTTTTTGCTTAGTTGGCTGGTTAATAGGTTGTTGGTTAGATGGCTGGTTGATAGGTTGTTGGTTAGTTGGTTGGTTGTTGGTTAGTTAGTTAGTTAGTTGGTTGATAGGTTGTTGCTTAGTTGGCTGGTTGATAGTTTGTTGGTTAGTTAGCTGGTTGGTTGATAGGTTGTTGGTTAGTTAGTTGGCTGGTTGATAGGTTGTTGGTTAGTTAGTTGGTTGTTTGATAGTTTGTTAGTTAGTTAGTTGGTTAGTAGGTTGTGGGTTAGTTGGCTGGTTGATAGGTTGTTGGTTAGTTAGTTGGTTGATAGGTTGTTGGTTAGTTGGCTGGTTGATAGGTTGTTAATTAGTTAGTTGGTTAATAGGTTGTTAGTTAATCGGTTTGTTGATAGGTTGTTGGTTAGTTGGTTGGTTGATAGGTTGTTGGTTACTTAGTTGGTTGAATGGTTGTTGGTTAGTTGGATGGTTCGTTGGTTAGTTGGCTGGTTGATATGTTGTTGGTTAGTTGGTTGGTTGATAGGTTGTTGGTTAGTTGGTTGGTTGATTGGTTGTTAGTTAGTCGGTTGGCTGATAAGTTGTTGGTTAGTTGGTTGGTTGGTAGGTTGTTGGTTAGTTATTTTGTTGAATGGTTGTTGCTTAGTTAGATGGTTCGTTAGTTAGTTGGTGATTGATGGGTTTCTTTAATGGTTGATGTTTGTTTGGTTATTTGGCTATTTGGTTGGTTCGTTGGTTTGTTGGTAGGTTGGTTAATTGAATAATTGGTTGATACGTTAGTTGGATGGTTGATAAGTAGGTTGGTTTGGTTTTGTAGTGGATTGGTTTTTCTTTTTTGTGGGTTGATTATTTGGTTGGTTGGTTGATGGTTAATTGGTTAGTTAGCTGGATGGTTGCTTACTATTCGGTTAGTTGGTTGGTTGATTAGTTAGTTGTTTACTTGGTTGGATGGTTGTTTGTTTGGTTGTATGGTAGTTGGTTGCTTAGTTGGATACCTGGTAAGTTAGTTGAAAGAAAAAGAATGGTTGTTGGTTTTGTTGGCTGGTAGATTGGATTGTTCGTTGGGTAGTTGTTTGGATGGTTAGTTGATGGTTGGTTAGATGGTTGACTGTTGTGATGTTTGGGTTGATTGATTGGTTGGTTGGTTTGTTCGTTGATGGAATTGTGTGTGTGTGTGTTTTGTTTTTTATTGGTGTTGTATGTTTGTTTGTTTGTGTTTTTTTTTTGGGGGGGGGGGTGGTGGGGGGGGGAGGGGGGTTGCTCGCTTGCTTTGAATTCAAGCGTAGTCCATACACACTACTTCTAGTAGCACTGGATTGAATTTTGCGTGTTGATTAGTTGTAGTAGTAGGCCTCTTTCGGTCCTCTAATAAAACTATAGAGTTGTGCCGCTGGGGAGGTACCTGACATCGCCACTGGTGACCATATAGTCCAATGCAAGAATGACAATCTCTGTCACAGTTTCAGTATCTGTAAGACGATTCGAGTCCCGTAGTAGGTGACTGCGTTTTAAGCTTGTGCCGCCTATCCTCAATTTGTTGGATCAGATTGCGCTGAAAGAGCACGAGTCCGTTTCGTACATCTCTTCTCCAGGAACATCTGTCCGTTGCAACTCTTTCCCACGTGTCTGGGTCTATGCCAAGGGATTTCATATCTTGTTTACACACATCCCTATATCGCATTTGGAGACTTCCGGTTGGCTGTTCCCTGTGGCTAGTTCTGTGTATAGGAGATCTTTGAGAATGCTTGCATCCTCAATTCAAAATACAGGCGTCTCTGCTTGGAGTGGGAGTCCACTGTGGTAATAATATCCGCTCTTTCAAGCACGTGTTTGTTTGTTATATTGTTTTTTCACGATATGCCCAGAATACGTCAAACATCTCATGTGGAAGGAATTAAATTTTCTTTCCTGCCATGAGTACAAGGTCCAGGATTCAGACCCATAGAGTAGTGTGCTAACAACACAAGCTTTATATACTTGAGCTTTTGTACGCTCTGTTAGTCTATTATTCTCCCAAACTCTTTTAGTTAGCCTGGAAAGTGTTGTGGCTGCCTCTCGAATGCGTCTGTTTATTTCTGTGTGTGGATTAACTTTCCCTATTATTAGTGTCCCTCGCCATCAGGCGAACCCACTCCAGAGGCAGTTGTAAGTTACGTCCCCAAGTTAAGGACGAGAAGTCAACATTTTAGTCTAACTGGCATGGTGTGTTTGTTGGTTGGTTGGATTTGTTGGTTAGTTGGATGGTTGCTTGATTTATTTGAGTAAACTGATTGGTTGGTTAGTTAGTTGGATGGTTGGTTTATGGCTTGGACTATTTGGTTGGTTGGTGGTTTGGATTGGTTGCTCTCTCTCTCTCTCTCTCTCTCTCTCTCTCTCTCTCTCTCTCTCTCTCTCTCTCTCTCTCTCTCTCTCTCTTTCTCTCTCTTTCTCTCTCTCTCTCTCTCTCTCTCTCTCTCTCAGACACACACACACACAGGTAGACAGAAAAACAGACATAATACTTAGAGACAGACAGGCAGGCAGACAAGCAGGCAGGCAGACAGATATACAGACGGACAGGCCAGCAGGTATGCAGGCAAACATAGTATAACTATATTAATATAGAAATTGTGTGTATTTGACAGATTTTAACTTCGTGTTGTTCAAAATCTTTTCTATCTATACCAGTGATATCACATCAACCAGACAAGTTCGTATTTAATATGCTGATAATTTTCAATCTTTATTTTTATTGTACAACCGTTTTCCCAAATCAACTTCTATTTTTAAATTAGTTTGCCTTTTAATAGTGTCAATCGTAACCAAAGCTTATGAATGTATTTCAGCATTTATTGAGCAGTATGTTTGCTTGGCATTCTTTGGAGGGTGCGCGATCCTGTAATGTTAAGAGAGAGTCGAAATTAATTATTGTAATTGGTTTATCTAAAATTTATAACGACAGTACTAATATGTTAAATAAAACATGTATTGCTCTATGACAGCGAATTAACAACGTTAATGTACAAATAAGGAAAAGATGTTACGCAACGGAGATGTGGTTCCTGTGACGAATGTTGCGAATATCAATTGCCGTGAAGAGACTAATGAACTAGAACGTTATATACGAGTATAAGAAAGAGAGAAACGGCATTCTTTGGTCGTGTGGTGAAAAGAGAGGCATTGGAGAACATCATGACAACTGGAAAGATCAATGGGGAAAATGACAGAGGTAGACCAAGAAAAATGATGCTGGGTGGGCTCAGACGATGGCATGGAGAAATATCATCAGCAGAGTTGATCCAGAACACAAAGGACCGAGATCTGGTGTAGGACATGAACGTTCACGTCAGCTGGCGAGGCACATGATAATGATTGATTATATTAAAGGCTACATAGTGTAGAGAGTGTGAGGCCGTGTATTGGTACAGCGTGGCCGAATGGGTAAGAGCGTAGTTAGCGGGCCCAACTACACCGGTCAGTTGGACTAATATGTTGACTTCCCGTCTTTGACTTAGGGACGTAAATTACAAATACCTCAGAAGTCGGAGTGGGTTCGCCTGATGGCGAGGGACAATGGACATAAGAAAAGTTAATCCACACGCGAATATCCTTCTAGTGCACTAGAAGTAGTAGAATATGTATGGGCTATGCTTGAGTTCACAGCGAGCGAACGATAACAGACAGACAGACAGACAGGCAGACAGACAGACAGACAGACAGACAGACAGACAGACAGACAGACAGACAGACAGACAGACAGACAGACAGACAGACAGACAGACAGACAGGCAGACAGACAGACAGACAGACAGACAGACAGACGGACAGACGGACGGACGGACGGACAGGACAGACAGGACAGACAGACAGACAGACAGACAGACAGACAGACAGACAGACAGACAGACAGACAGACAGACAGACAGACAGACAGACAGACAGACAGACAGACAGACAGACAGGCAGACAGACAGACAGACAGACAGACAGACAGACAGACAGACAGACAGACAGGCAGACAGACAGACAGACAGACAGACAGACAGACAGACAGACAGACAGACAGACATAGAGACAGACAGACAGACAGACAGACAGACAGACAGACAGACAGGCAGACAGACAGACAGACAGACAGACAGACAGACAGACAGACAGACAGACAGACAGACAGACATAGAGACAGACAGACAGACAGACAGACAGACAGACATAGAGACAGACAGACATAGAGACAGACAGACAGACAGACAGACAGACAGACAGACAGACAGACAGACAGACAGACATAGAGACAGACAGACAGACAGACAGACAGACAGACAGACAGACAGACAGACAGACAGACAGACAGACATAGAGACAGACAGACAGACAGACAGACAGACAGACATAGAGACAGACAGACAGACAGACAGACAGACAGACAGACAGACAGACAGACATAGAGACAGACAGACAGACAGACAGACAGACAGACAGACAGACAGACAGACAGACAGACAGACATAGAGACAGACAGACAGACAGACAGACAGACAGACAGACAGACAGACAGACAGACAGACAGACAGACAGACAGACAGACAGACAGACAGACAGACAGACAGACAGACAGACAGACAGACAGACAGACATAGAGACAGACAGACATAGAGACAGACAGACAGACAGACAGACAGACAGACAGACAGGCAGACAGACAGACAGGCAGACAGACAGACAGACAGACAGACAGACAGACAGACAGACAGACAGACAGACAGACAGACAGACAGACAGACAGACAGACAGACAGACATAGAGACAGACAGACATAGAGACAGACAGACAGACAGACAGACAGACAGACAGACAGACAGACAGACAGACAGACAGACAGACAGACAGACAGACAGACAGACAGACAGACAGACAGACAGACAGACAGACAGACAGACAGACAGACAGACAGACAGACAGACAGACAGACAGGACAGGACAGACAGACAGACAGACAGACAGACAGACAGACAGACAGACAGACAGACAGACAGACAGACAGACAGACAGGACAGACAGACAGACAGACAGACAGACAGACAGACAGACAGACAGACAGACAGACAGACAGACAGACAGACAGACAGACAGACAGACAGACAGACAGACAGACAGACAGACAGGACAGACAGACAGACAGACAGACAGACAGACAGACAGACAGACAGACAGACAGACATAGAGACAGACAGACAGACAGACAGACAGACAGACAGACAGACAGACAGACAGACAGACAGACAGACAGACAGACAGACAGACAGACAGACAGACAGACAGACAGACAGACAGACAGACAGACAGACAGACAGACAGACAGACAGACAGACAGACAGACAGACAGACAGACAGACAGACAGACAGACAGACAGACAGACAGACAGACAGACAGACAGACAGACAGACAGACAGACAGACAGACAGACAGACAGACAGACAGACAGACAGACAGACAGACAGACAGACAGACAGACAG
>JACEFZ010010999.1:0-79732 GCA_014155875.1 Cepaea nemoralis | reverse complement strand
CTTTCAGTGGTGTTCTTCCCTCTCTCCCTCCCTCCCCCTCTCTCTCTCTCTCTCTCTTTCTCTTCCCCCCCCCCACACACACACACACACACACACTTCCTTATTGCAGCAATGCTGTAATAATTATTTCACTCTAATGAGTTATTATTTCATTCCAGTGGCGTTACTGTGTGCGGCTGGAGAATCGAGGAGAGGAAACTGTTCAGCTGCGGGAACGACACTGGAGGATATTCAGCCTTTCTGGCACATTGGAAACTGTCAGAGGAAGGGGGGTAGTTGGCCAGGTATGTCTCACTTGCTAGATGTTATCGCTGGGTGCAAACTTGAGAATAGTCTTTCACTGTGTGTGCTTGAGCACTCACATGCCTGTATTTTAGTTTCCTGAACTTAGGGCTTTGTTTATGGTATTCATTTAAACATAGATTACTTATTTATCATTGTGATATTTCTGTTGTCTAGCTAAGTATTCTTGTTTTTGTTCTTTGGTGAAGACTTTTGTCATGTGCTTGCATTTGTGTTTTCTTTTGTTGTGCTTCCTGTTTATATATTGTCTTCATTCATGCCTGATTATGCCGTGACCTGGAATAATATTGTTTGCCATGCATATATATATATATATATATATATATATATATATATATATATATATCTTGTAGTTTGCAGGTGGTGAGGTAGGCAGTTTGCCGACGGCATTAATTTGGACTTAAGCATTGCTTTCTTATTCAAAAAACAGTGGCAGACTACTGATCTTAAAATTGTCAAGAAAAAAGAAAATTATATATATAATATATATATAGAGAGAGAGAGACATATGCACGCACACACATATACAGGGTGTTTGTAGAGTCTCACTACACTTTGTATGTAGAACAATTTTGAAAAATTAAGTATATGATATCATAAATGTGCTAAAAAATTCATTAAAGTAACAATAGTCACTGCTATGGTCTAACACTATTTTGGGGAAACTGTAAAGTACTAATGAAGTATTCATTATAAAAAAAAAATTTTGTTGTATATCCCTTACAGGACGTTGCAGTCATCACCAGCATTTTTGGCTGTTGTTGATGTACTAGGCAAGTGTTACGTTCAGTAGTTTGCCATTGCTTTCTGAACGACCGGCCCCTATACCTTTTTCAAAAAAACCAGCACCGCCGTGTTTCGAATCCGGGTATACGGGCTCACAAACCTTGTTCGCAAGCCCTTAGCCACAGAGACCGGTTCATTATAACTTCTTCAATAAATGTCTAACCATAATGCAATGAGGAGGTTATCAGGAAATCTTGCTATAAATCCTTCAACAACCATCAGTGTGTATTGACTGCCATTTCAAAACACTTGTTCAAGCAAAAAAATTCTTTGTTCCATTGATAACACCATTCTGTTTGGAGTGAAAATAATTACTCCAGCAGACAACAGCCATTCGCTGCATATTGCTTCACGATGGACGAGCAAATTTTTTTATGACGTCATGTGCTTCATTTTTTGAAATTGTTCTACATACAAAGTGTAGTGAGACTTTACAAACACCTGGTATTTATACACACATGTTGGGGGAGCAACAGTTGGAGTAGGAAACTTCATTCTTCTTCTTCTTCCCTTGATCCCCTATTGTAGCGTATACTCTCAACCAACTCGCACCAACCTATCCTGTCTTCTGCCATCTCCTGCAGCTCACTCCATGTCCTTCCCACATCACCCTCGCTGTCTTCCCCAACCCACATCACCCTCGCTGTCTTCCCCAACCCACATCACCCTCGCTGTCTTCCCCAACCCACATCACCCTCGCTGTCTTCCCCAACCCACATCACCCTCGCTGTCTTCCCCAACCCACATCACCCTCGCTGTCTTCCCCAACCCACATCACCCTCGCTGTCTTCCCCAACCCACATCACCCTCGCTGTCTTCCCCAACCCACATCACCCTCGCTGTCTTCCCCAACCCACATCACCCTCGCTGTCTTCCCCAACCCACATCACCCTCGCTGTCTTCCCCAACCCACATCACCCTCGCTGTCTTCCCCAACCCACATCACCCTCGCTGTCTTCCCCAACCCACATCACCCTCGCTGTCTTCCCCAACCCACATCACCCTCGCTGTCTTCCCCAACCCACATCACCCTCGCTGTCTTCCCCAACCCACATCACCCTCGCTGTCTTCCCCAACCCACATCACCCTCGCTGTCTTCCCCAACCCACATCACCCTCGCTGTCTTCCCCAACCCACATCACCCTCGCTGTCTTCCCCAATCCATACATAATTTCAACATTCCAGATGCCAATTCTGGAGGTTTTCCTAGATAAAAGGAGGTAAAACAGCGATCCAGATTCCTTATTCCCATCTCCACATCATGTCATGTGTCTTCTATAATAAACTCCTTTCACCTTGGCTGGCTGAGTTAATCTTCTTTCCTGATCTGTAAACTTGTTCGTGGTTTTGCAGCTGAAGTTTTCTACAGAAAGGAGCAGCCGGGGGCTAATGCTAGCCCTCATTTGTTGCCTCTTACGTCATGCATGGTGGGTTACAGTGTTACTATTCTTTGCTTCCCTTACGGATCCCTGTAACACTTGAGGGAAGTGGATAAAGTACCTTACGTCATAAAGCCATGATCTAGTATGTATGACATCTTTAGCATCACATACACCTGACAGAATAAAGTCATGAATTACCATCACATGTAGATAGATAATAACCTTTGTTGTTTGCTGCAGGAACCAGTGCTTTCAGCCGAACAGCCAGCATTTCAGTACAGCAGCCACGTCTCACTGCAGGCACCCAGTGGTCACATGTGGTTAGTATACTGTCTGTTTCTTCTTGCTGGTTGTATGTCAGTTTATTTCCCTGGTGTGTTCTGGAAGATTTTAATTGGGTTCACTTCCCTGGTTTTCCTGGAAGATTTTAAGTGGGTTCACTTTCCTGGATGATTCATATGGGTTCGCTTCACTGGTGTTTCCTGGAAGATTTTAAGTGGATTCACTTCCCTGGTGTTTCCTGAACTATTTTAAGTGGGTTCACTTCCCTGGTGTTTCCTGGATGATTTATATGGGTTCGCTTCACTGGTGTTTCCTGGAAGATTTTAAGTGGGTTCACTTCCCTGGTGTTTCCTGAAAGAATACGCTTGTGATTCTTCATGTTTTTTCCTCTCATCCAAAAAGGCAAGGCTAATTATTCATAATTTCACATGCCAAGAGATCACGGAGAAGTGTGATTTCATTAAAAACAATGGTTCATGTCAAAGTTCTCAACACTTAAGCTGGGACCAATTCCAGTAATTTGTGAACCAGAGGTTTGCACCACAACCATCAACCACATAGTTCTAGTAAAGGGATCTTTAAAAGAAATATATCTGGTGAAATTTGGTTGATACATCTTTGATTGTGGTGAACATCTTTTATTCATAATATCAAAGTATTTTTGTTCATATTTATCACCAGGGGCACTTATAAGATGGAGCGCCGTGATGGGACAAGTTTCGACTGCAAGATCCCACCATTCTCCCTGGAGAGCAAGTCTGACGACGGCAGCAACCCACACCAGTATTTGGGTAGTTAGCCAGGAATGCTGCCAGCATTTTATTTTGTGTGCTGTCGACCAGTTTTTAGTTTTGTAAATACAGATAACAGTGTCAGTCTTCTCGTGAACACTTAACGGTTTGTTTATATTATCTCATTCTATGGCAACTGGTTGGGCATAGAGTCCAAATAAACACAAAATATAATTAGGAAGCTCAATGAAAGGAAATACACAATTACATGTGAACATTTAGACCAAAGTCTATCAGTGAACAAGAAAAGCAAACAAGCTGCCAAACACAAGAATACGTGACTTGGTATCTGCACAAGGTGCTCCGATCGGTGTAAAAAAATTATAAGTATTCTTGCGTTTTGTTTTTCTTGTTCGTTAATAAAGACTGGAGAAATTTTTGCTTGCAGCTTGTGTGTTTTTCCTTTCGTCAATCTTCCCGGTCATGTTTTGTGTTTATTTTGACTCCAGTATTGGCTCATCTGTTAGCCATCACTTTTTCTGATACAGTTTTAGTCAGTCATACATTGCTTAAGCAGGTGTAGTGGTTAGGACCTTATGCTAAAGATGGTATGAGTGCTGTCGGGCGAGAGTTGGATGCTTGCACTTGACATTTGTTATGCGAGGGATATACTGGCCACCTATTCCTCTGTGCACTCAGGCTTAAAAATGTGATGTTCCTAGCACTTCACATACTCACAGTAAGTTCCTGCTGCAGGAATTGTTGTTTTTATTACATTGATTAGCTCCTCTCCTGTAGAAGCAGATGGTTATAATTTTGACAAGGTCTATAAATCCAAACATCTACTGCCCTGGCGTGTGGGGGTCATTCAAATGGGAGAGCACTCTTCAAGGGTTGATCACGGGTAATATTATTCATGATGGACGAGGGATCATTTGTTTGCTTTGAACTTAAGTGTAGTTCATACACATGCTGCTACTCTTAGTGCTCTGGTCTGGATTTTGTGTGTGGATGAGCTTTTCCTATTATCGGTGTCACTAATTGGCACTTGTAATATACATCAAGACAAAGATGAGAAGGCAACATTTTAATCGAACTGACCGGTTTAGAGGTTGAACCTGATACCTAGGGACAGATAATTACACACATATGGCAATACACTAACATCGTATAGTCTATGCCATGTGGCGTTGGTGATCATGACTGTCCACAACTCTTCCTTGTGTTCTGCCAATCATTTCTGTCATTGATTGTCCCCTATGCCGTGATGTCAGACTTTCCAGCATCTTCTCTCTTGGTCTCCCTCTGCCTCTACTTCCCTCCAACTTTCCTATTGTCACAATGTACTTCAGCTTTCCCTTTCTCATGACATGCACAAAGATTGTGGATTGTCTTCTTCTGCATTGAGTAACCAGTTCTCTTTGTGAGTTCACTTCTTTCCAGACATTGTCATTGCTCTTTCTATCCATCTGCGGTATTCTCATCATTCTTCTATACAACCACATCTCCGCAGTTTTCACACAATCCCTCACTTGACTGCTAATTATCCATGATTCACTGTCATACACAAACATTTTTTGTTGTTGTTGCATAGCACTTTACAGGACATTGTAGTCAACTCCAGCATCTTTCAGCTGCTGTTGATGTACTAGGCAAGATTACTCTCAGTAGTTTGCCATTCTGAGCGACTGGCTCACATACTCCCGTAAGTTACCAACGTCATGAGAACCACTACCGATTCGCACAGGCTACATTCCTCACGAGTATATACGGGATTACAGAGAAAGATGTTAACCCTGAGGTACACAAACATACCTAGACAAAAAATGTCTGACTTTCGGTATCAGTAAGTTCACATTATCCTAGACCATGAATGTATGACCATTTCACTTAAAAGTTTAATGTGATAATACACACACTGCCAGCTTTGTGTTAATCAACGGCTGATATATAACTATGTCGCGTGAAATACCAGACTGTGATCAGAGAGTTTGATTCCAGTTATATTCCGAGATGGAAGAACATGTTGTACATGTTTGGCTGTATTTATTCATTATAGTGTGAATATAACACTTGAAGTGATTGTGTGGAGCCACACCCTTGTTTTAAATATTTGTTCCACACCCTTGTTTTAAACATTTGTTCCACACCCTTGTTTTAAACATTTGTTCCACACCCTTGTTTTAAACATTTGTTCCACACCCTTGTTTTAAACATTTGTTCCACACCCTTGTTTTAAACATTTGTTCCACACTCTTGTTTTAAACATTTGTTCCACGCCCTTGTTTTAAACATTTGTTCCACACCCTTGTTTTAAACATTTGTTCCACACTCTTGTTTTAAACATTTGTTCCACACCCTTGTTTTAAGCATTTCTAAATATTACAGCCAGCAGGAGTGTTTAAACTTTCTTTGTTTTCTCTTTTACGCCAGAAGTTAGTTGCATATCCTTTACAGGACGTCGCAGTCAACCCATCATTTTTTGGCTGTTTGTGATTTCTTGGCAAGTTTACATTAAGTGGTTTGCCATTGCTATCTGTACGACCAGCACACATACCATTGTATGGAAACCAACGCAAGGCGGTCTGCTGCCAAGTCACCCACAGCTGTGTTACGAACGCGGTATGCGGGATTGTGAATTGTATCTGTAACCCTTCGTAAAAGAACCGGCTTTGTACACTTGGGTGTTTTGGAGGAGCGGCTGGCCAAGTGGCTAGAATGCTAGATTCTCCTTCAGGAGACCCAGGTTCAAGTCCTCAGTAAAGTGTGGAGTTTTTTTCTGTCGGGGGCAAAAAGAAAACTCTAACCTGGACTGTTCGCGGCAACTACACTAGCCAGGCGGCCTTAATTCCTCAGGCTCAAGACCCTCTGCCATACACGGCAAGGTACTATATTGGCAGTAAATGACAATGACAGACAGTGGTGTTAATTTATATTTTTAATAATACTCTATATTGTATCTAGGGCTTAGACATGCAGTTTAATAATTCCCTTTATAATTGCCTCATAACAGACACTACCATTTGTGTATGAATTGTTACACTTTCACATAGTCTAAGCCGTGACATGTGGTGTGGCGGCCAGTTCAGTTTCTCATAGCCTTTTCTTCCCACGCAAGTCCCAGAAAATTCTGAAAACTGGTACTCATTTTTATGAGGCTGGGTTGACTCTAGCTCTCTCTCTCTCTCTCTCTCTCTCTCTCTCTCTCTCTCTCTCTCTCTCTCTCTCTATCTCTGAACGCATTCTTTAGTTATGTATTGAGAGGCACTGGAGAATATTGTGATAACGGAAAATATCAGTGGGAAGAGAGGCAGATGAAGAGATGGGCTGAGGTGGTGGTATGGAGAAATATCATCAGCAGAGTTGATCCGGAGCACCAATTACCGTGATCTGTGAAAAGACACAAGCTGGCAAGGCACATGATGATGATGACTCTCGTTTTTGGACATTTTTGTTCTTCCTTATCTGCCCTTTGGTGCAAAGTAATAGAAGTTTTTGTGGTGTTGTAGATCAGTAGTACTCTCTCTTGCACTGTTTCTTGTTGTTCCTCTTCTACATCTCTAAATATATACTTTGCGGTAGTATAGGCGTATCAATAGTACTCTCTCTTGACTTGTTGGGCTTTTTGTTGTCGTTCCTCCTGTACCCTTGGGTGTAGAGGAATGTTACTAATGACAATCTAGACAACAGAAAGCTGAGTCGGACATATTTAATATGAGTACAGTCGTCTTCAAAGAAGAAAATCTAGGATGATTGTCAGAGTCCTAAATCATGTACGAAAAGACAGAGTGACAGCTAGTCAATAGGCATTTCCTGCTTGTCTCTGAGTGGAATTATTTCTAACAGTATACTTTATCTGTCCGAGACAAGTGTGTGAGGGCAGGAAGATAGCCAGGTCTTTGAACCTATGAACTTAAATGTTGCAGACAAATGCTTAGAATACTGAGGATTAAGAAGAAGAAAAATACTGAAATTCTACAAGTGTGATTAATAAGGGAAACTAGCTCATAACAGCATCATAACTTGGGAACTGAAATTCTGTGGCCATATTATAATAAATATCACTTGTTTAAAAAAGAATAGTTATGGAAGGGAAGGTTTCTGGGAGAAGAGGCAAGGTTAGATCGATATGTAGGTGGAATTGATACATTAAAGACATTGTATACATGAAAGTACATGAGACAGGGGAACCAGGGACAGGTTGAGTCTTCCCGCAACCCATGATGAGAGCAGCACTCTACAAGGGTTCTGCTATACCAGGGGTAGAGGACCTTTTGTCTGCTAAGGCCAATTGGATATTTATAACATCACTTGTGGGCAATACTCCATGGTGAAAAGGTTATGGACGTAATTTGTAATCCAGCATACCGCGTTCGAAACACAGGTATGGGCTATTTGGCAGCAGACCGTCTTGTGCTGGTATTTTTTAACGATGTGGTATGGGTGCTGGCCATTCAGAAAGCAATGGCAAGCTACTGAATGTAAACTTGCAAAGAGATCACAAACATAAAAATGCGGGGGTTGACTGTGATGTCCTGTAAAGGATATGCAACTAACTTTTTAACCTGTGAGTTATGCCCAATTATGAACTTAAAAATAAGCCTGCTATATTTGGTTGACATTTAACTAACTTATCCCTAAAGTGATAACTGAAACTGCTTCGTTTTGGTGAGGCATGGGATGTTAGCTGGTGTTGATAATGTTAATCACAAGTGCTTTTCCAAGGTTTGTGTCCGTCATTCTGGAACCCAGTTGACTTTTTGGGATGGTAAGTGTTTTGAAAAGAACAGTTCCCAGTAGCAAATTGTTTCTAAGACAGATGTGTATTTCAGTGCATGTCTCCTGACAGTGAGAAATTCATCATTGCTTATTTAACGTTTATAGAACTCAAGTTGTCTTGGCATGGCCAGACCAAATGATTTTGTGGCCATTGAAGGTCTGCGGGCTGGGTGAACACGCCTCTGTGCTATATTATGGTAATGATGTGTTAACTTGGTCCAGACATATGTGGCATTTACAGATGAATAGCTGCATTGGTTGCTCACTCAACCAATCACAGTGATGGGTAGTTTCAGCAGATCTCACACACTTCCTGTCTTTTGTTCCTGCGCACATTCAGACAGACTGCTGTGCACTGGTCTTGTGTTATCTTTCCACTTTTATTGTCGCTTTCAGTGTGACTATTTTGTTTTATCTTCAACCTTTTTTTGGTTCTCATTTCATTCTTGGCTTCTGTAGGACTTCCAATTTGTTTTTATGACATGCAGCCAGTTATGTATGTCCACTTTTCTTGGGCCTCTGACTTGCAATTGATTGGTCAGTTTTACTCTTTAAAATAATGAAATGTTACCTTTTATGTACTTCTGTTAGAAAAGTACAGATCATTCTGTTAACATTGCTTACAGATTAAACAAACAACAGAGAAAGATTACATTAATAGAAACTACAACCATGTTCTTGCTTTGGAGGGGCAAGCCTTGCTTGTTACCTGAATTTAGTTCGGAAATGTAATTTCTTAAATTACACAAGATCTTGGAACTCGTATGATGAAATAAATGTCATACTTCCTATATTTTTTGTTCGCTTTGGTTCTTTTCATGAAAATTGTTTTTAGTAAACAAAAGTATTCTGTTTAAAACAACTGTATTAATTATTTTTACTTTGATATCACTAGTGACTTTACTATCTGTAATCTTTCAGAATTTCTTATTATTTTCTGTAATGTTTCAGAACTTCCCATTACTTTCTGTAACTTTTCAGAACCCCCATTCTTCTAATTGCATCTTCTTTTGCAGGCCATCACAGTCAATCCCAGCATTTGTTGGCTGTTTGTGATTTACTAGGAAAGTTTACGTTCAGTAGTTTGCCGTTGCTTTCTAAACGACTGATGTTCATACCATTGTATGAAAAGCCGTGGTATACAGTATTGCAAATCACGTTTGCAACACTTTTGCTGCAGCGCCGACAAGCCTAGATTATAGTATTTCAAAAATTTCCATTACTGATGTAATAATTCAAAACTTCCCATTACTGATATAATGATTCAGAACTAGACATTACTGATGTAATGATTCAACACTTCACATTATTTTCTGTTATGTATTGCATTAAAAAACAGAGAAGGTATCAGGATTGCCACTTGTATGTACAGCTGCAGATTGGGAGCAATGGCAAACTGATCAAATGTTACTGTCATCATCATGTGCCTTGCAGATAAGCATGAGCAGTCATGATTTGCATTCTCACACCATCACCAGATTTGGATCTGTGTTTTTGTCTCGATTACATCATGTGGCCAAGCCATACAGATATTTATCTCTCTGCCTTCCCCTTGTTCTTTTTCTATCAATGTTGCCAGTTGTCACTAAGTATTCCAGTTTAGTTCTCCTTGTAATGTGCCAGGCAAGCCTTGGCTATTTACGTCAAATGTCTCTAAGCAGTTTACGGTTTTCATCTGCTCCTTGTAGGACGTGTTCATTGGTTTTTCTGTCTTTCCATGATATTCTGTGCATTTTCCACAGAAACCACATTTCCACTGCCATTAGATGTTTCACAGCTTGTCTGCTCATTGTCCGTGTTTCACATCCGTATAACATTAGAGGTTCTATATAGCCCTTCAACACTATTTTCATTGGAACTGATGACTTTTTATTGGTCACTATGTTTTACATCTTTCAAAAGATAACCTTTGCCATTGCGATTCTTGTTCTAATCTCTAAACAGCTCCTTCCATCTGATATTATGACTGTTCTGAGATAGTTGTACTGATTCATTAAGAATTTTCCCATTGACTTGGATGCTACATTGTGGTATTTCTTTCTTCTTGGAGACGACCATAATATGTTTTCTTACTATTTAATTCTAACCCTAGTTCACCATGTACAATAACCGCATCTACTAAATGTTTGCAGATCCTGTTTATTGTCTGCAATCAATTCTCTACTAATATTATTGAAGTTATGTTATGCAAATGTTGAGTTGAGTCAAGAACTAACATTACAGTACTCAGGACATTCCCATACGTGCTGCAGTCTAATTATGTGTCCGCCTGGTATTTTTCTCAGAGTTTTGAGTGTTGGCCAGATCCTGTGATCACTCCCTGTAGCATCATTCTCTCCAAGCAGTGGTGGTCTACCCATTCTTCTGCACTAAACACGCTTCCAAAGGACCTTGACCACATCATGCAACCAGTACCCCACCAAGTGCTGCACATCTGTCCGCCTGCTCGTTTCCACCATACTAGCAAATCCTTGGAGAAAAGCCAACATTTGCTGTCTATTTTTTTTATTGCTGAATAGAAGCCTGCCACTTTGCCTGAAACATGCCTGTCTTCACCTTTCTTGTCATACTTTGTGAGTCTGTTACAGTCACGACTTGCGTGTGCTTTGGTCTTCCAACCAGAGCACCGCAGTGACTGCCTCCACCTCCATTTTAAGACTAGATGTTGTTGTATTATATGCCAGACTCTCCTGCACCAAACACCGTTCACCAACCTTTGCTACAACCCCCAGCCACTTGTACCTCTTAGTACAGAGCCATCCATGTAGATGATTGCATCGTCTGGTCACGAATTGTCAGGATCAATTGTTGCACCTCCCATACAGTGCAGCCTGCAGGTCAATCCTGTATCAACTGTTGCACCTCCCATACAGTGCAGCCTGCAGGTCAATCCTGTATCAACTGTTGCACCTCCCATACAGTGCAGCCTGCAGGTCAATCCTGTATCAACTGTTGCAACTCCCATACAGTGCAGCCTGCAGGTCAATCCTGTATCAACTGTTGCACCTCCCATACAGTGCAGCCTGCAGGTCAATCCTGTATCAACTGTTGCAACTCCCATACAGTGCAGCCTGCAGGTCAATCCTGGCACCTCCCATACAGTGCAGCCTGCAGGTCAATCCTGTATCAACTGTTGCAACTCCCATACAGTGCAGCCTGCAGGTCAATCCTGGCAACTCCCATACAGTGCAGCCTGCAGGTCAATCCTGTATCAACTGTTGCAACTCCCATACAGTGCAGCCTGCAGGTCAATCCTGTATCAACTGTTGCAACTCCCATACAGTGCAGCCTGCAGGTCAATCCTGTATCAACTGTTGCAACTCCCATACAGTGCAGCCTTCAGGTCAATCCTGGCACCTCCCATACAGTGCAGCCTGCAGGTCAATCCTGTATCAACTGTTGCACCTCCCATACAGTGCAGCCTGCAGGTCAATCCTGTATTCCCGACCCGATGTTGTTATGACCCTGCACAGGTCTTGACTCTTTCAGTGGGATTCTAACCCACTCCTCTCCTCTCCCAATGTTCTCAAGCATGCACACTTCTGTGTCCTCTGCCTGAGCCATCCATGATATTTGTTTGTTCAGCCTGTTGCTCTTAATTGTGTCCAGGGGGTGTTCCGTGTCTGCAGCCACACAGAGATATGAATTAGCTTGCAGTACCTAAGGACTGTCTGCAATTGTGGGTAACACGAGGATGCATCGCTTACACCAGTGGTTCTCAACCGGTGGGGAATTTCTCTTCCTCCCCCCCCCCCCCCCCCCCAGGGGGGAGTTTTAGGGTTTCCATGGGGCGAATGAAGATTATTTCAGGATCACCTTAATACAAGAACCAATTACTTGATATTGTTTTTCCCTCCATACTTTACGGTTCTGCACTCCTCGCCCTTCTGATATTTGTCTTATAATGTAAGTAGACCCACAAATCACGTTTCATGTAGACATCTAAACTTGTTCTAGTATGTGTTACTAAAGTTAGCTTCCATTTTTAGGTATACTATGTAGGGGCAGGGTGGGGAGGGGGGAATTTATAGGGAGGAAATATGAAAGGGGAGGAATGGCATTTTCAACATATGGTGAAAAAGGGGGGGGGGGGGGGGGGTCAAAAAAGGTTGAGAACCACTGGCTTACACAGTGTGTTCCACAGATGCAAAGTTTCAGTACCCGTCTTACACATCCCGCTGGTTTCTGAAATTGGAGAGGGGAAGTAAACCTCTGCAACAGTCCCTGTGATAATCCCTCTACTGGGGATTTGAACCCTGACCACTGTCTTTGCAAGTAGGAGCACTAACCATTGTAACCCCTGGGTCATGACTTGACCACTGCTTGTGATGAATCACTTCAGAACAAATCATGAGAAATAAAGCAAACATACGCAATGTTATTACTTTCAACAATTTCATTACAACCATGACATCATCATACATCCAGATGACAGCAAATCACATAGACAGAAAATTAATGACGGCAACCTCCTGACCTCTCGACCCAAAGTAACTCCTGACCTCTCAACCCAAAGTAAAGAGTGTCAGTCACTCATGGAAGAATTCAACCTTTCCTTATGCACAATTATTACATAAATCATCGATTTTCATCTACAACTTCATTATAATGATCATTTGCCATTGCATTTCTTGTAACCTTTATAAATTACATCAAGCTTTGTATACAATACTTAAGATTAACAAATCAGCCATGTGCACATGTGGATTCGTGCCCCAGACATCACATACTCAAGATTGCTCCAAATATAGGTAAAACTGGCCTAGAGAAACAGCAGTGGAAGCTAACTTTTACAGACCACTGAGTGAACTAAATAAGACAGCGAGATTTATACACAAGAAATATTACAGATATAGACAATGTATTCCAAGAGAACAAAAGAAGAAGATCATCATCAATCCTTTGCATTACTGACGTCTGACAGGTTGTAATTGAGGCATGAACTTTTAAGTCTGCATTGAAATGTAACTTCAGACATTTAACTCCCATTGGAGTATCAGCTGTCAACCTATCTTTTTAGTCCTTCAGTTTTGTGTAGGCACCAGTCAGTGAATGTTTGTGGTTTATTAGTCACTGCTAGAGTTGTTCTCTAGTGTTTCTGATACATACAGCAGTACTGAGTTAAAGATTTCAAGTCTGGCTCTAGTTTTAATTTCTTGTGACTTCCACACATTTCCCAGAGCTAGAAAAGTTTCTCTTGTCTGTTGTATTATTACTTCAACATCTTTATCTGTTTCCCCCATCTTTGTCTACACTGCTACCCACATAGGTGTATGATTCTGTCTCTTGAAGCGAGGTTTCACCAAGGTAGATCAAGTTATCACTTGTTTGATTTATTCCCATTATCTTTGTCTTGTCCCGTTTAATCTGTGTACTTAATGTTGTGACCCCTCATCAAGTGTGATTAGTTTATCTTGCAAATAATTTCTTCCTCCTCATTGCTTTCTTAGAGGAGTTCATCGCACCCAGTTCTGCAGGTCAGAGGTCAGTGTGTCCAATGTCAGAATTTCTTGTTCACGTCTGCTCACGCTGAACTCAAGCGTAGTCCATACACCTGCTACTATTTCTAGTGCACTGGACTGATCTTTATGTGTGGATTAGCTTTCTCTATTGCCAGTGTCCCTCACCACCAGGCGAACCCACTCTGACTTCTAAGGTACTTGTAATTTATGTCCCACATGCCTTTATAATGCATATCTTTTATATTGTTGCTGTTTTCAGTTAGCCTTGAATGATGTGTGAATGGTATAATGTATGAAAGAGAGTGATAAAAAGGCAGAATGTTAGATGGGCCTGCGTGCCCAATTCTTAACCCTTTCAAAATAAAGTTTTGTTGTTGTTGTTGTCCCCAAGTCAAGGACAAGAATTCAACATTTTAATCCAACTGACCAGTGTAGGGGTTGAACATAAAAAGTTTAAGAGCAATCCTCTCTGATCCAATTGACCATTCTAACCTCCCGGTCTCAGCAAAGTTTGCTTACTCTAGACAGATTCAATCCTAGATGGTTGGCTCCATGCTCCTAACAATTGTTCAACCTACTCTGCAATCTTCAACTACTGTACTTTTTTAGCCCTTATCCAATAAGACTAGCTATCCAATCTAACTACTGAAGAGCTCAGGAGGGAACATGTGACATAGAAAATTAATGGTTCCTGTAAACATGTTCAGCCCGATGCTGGGATTCAACTGTTCACTTCACAGCCAGAGGCAGGCGTGGCAACCTCTTAGCCATGCATGCCCCATTGCATATAATTTGAGAACCAGACTGTCAGCCTCTTTATCTGTTGATTGACATCTGCCTTTAGATGTGGAGGAAACTAACAATGAAAGAAGGTTAAACCAACAAAGAAAGAAGGTTAAATCAACAATGAAAGAAGGTTAAACCAACAATGAAAGAAGGTTAAACTAACAAAGAAAGGTTAAACCATCAAAGAAAGAAGGTTAAACTAACAAAGAAAGAAGGTTAAACCAACTAAGAAAGAAGGTTAAACCATGAGAAAGGGACTAGTCATCTCACTGCATTGTATCATGACCTAGAATATTCTCAAGACTCGATGTAGTATCATATGCCAGGATCTCCTGCACCAAACACCGTCCACTAACCTTCACTACCAACCCCCAGGCACTTCTTTTAACTCTTAGCACAGAGCCGTCCGCATAGAGGCTTCCATCGACTGGTAGTCTTGGCACTAACCACTATGGTTCTGGAAAGACACCACATCCTCAAAATACTTGCTAACATGAGCTTTTCAAAAATTTTCATCACACAATTTACATATCTAATGGAGAAGAATCAAAAAAGAACTGAGGCCACACAAACCACTTCAATCACAACTTGTAAATTACTGTATATATCAACATATGTGGGTGGAGGTTTTGAGCACCCTAGGATAACACACCGCAAACAAACATCAAAATCAGGGTTAGTCTCATACACCAGATACATAATAATGAGTTATGAGCTAAGAATCGACATCACTGCACTGAAGGCATTCCCACAAGCGATCTGTCCCCTCGTTCAATAGCCAGCGAAGAGTCATACTACTAATCGTTCCAACCACCATCTGACTGAAAGCTCTCCTGGTCTTCCCTCTCAGTTTTGACTTTCATCAGAACCCCTGCCGATCCCCCACCATATTATCCTTTCGACATACATGTTCTCAGTAGTGTGTTCCACCGCTTTCTCCACCTGGTCCCTCTGGCGTCCAACCACCTCTCCCTTGTCTTTAGGTATCAGATACACAAACAAGGAGTTTGGTTTCTGGAACAAATGTTTCGTTATAACTTATCCACACATAACAGAAATGCTATCATTCCTGTAACTCTTTCTGTCCCAGGAGGTGTTATCCTGGCAAGTACATAAAAGATGATCAACTTCTTGGTAACAAATTAATGCATCTCCTTACAAAATTAAGCAATGCTATGACCAGAAAAGAAGGGAAAGTATTGCTAAAAATATACCTTTCCTTCAAGACAGTGTGCCCTCTAACAAAGCACAGCTTCTACAACTATCGGCTAAGGATTTGAATAGTGAGATGATTCCACATTCACCCTATTCTCCACAAGACTTTTCTTCTTCTTTAGAAACAGCTCAAATGAAATAATTCTGATAGTGATGAAGAATTCATACTGGCAAGTGATAAATGGTTTGATAAAAAAAAAACATTGGGTATTCTATTCCAAATTTCTTTTCAAGGGCAAGCAGAGATGGCATAAGTGTATCAATTTAAATGGTAACTTTACTGAAAAGGAATTTTTTTAATTAACAAAGTTTTAATTCTCTATGATATTTCCTTTATAGTCGAGGTAAAGATTTTTATTATCAGCCCTTTGTATAACACATTTTTAAAATGAAAATAGGTAAAATAAAAACAACTGAATTCAACTTTACAAATACACAATCATTATGGCCAGCCCTTTGTATAACAAAAGTTTTTATTAAAATATGTAAACAAAGTTGAATTTAACATTGCAAATATACATACACTGTTAAAATAACTTATTTTACCTAATATTCTTTGTCATTCAAGAAACAGACCACATAAAGTTTTATCCAGTGTAGAACTCATGAAGAGAATTAAACAAACTCCAGCAAACCAAGAGGTGAGGAAAGACACTGAAGCTGGATAGGACACACACTGAGAAACACTGAGGACAATATAACTAGATGCTCTTGTCTGGAACCCACAAGGAAAACAAATTAGCGGGAGACCTAAAACACAAGGAGAATATAATTACAGACAGAGATGAACGATACTGGGGGGACATAGAAGGAGCTGCAGGAGGACAGCACAAGATTGGACGCCTTGGCGTTGTTTGGTTAGGGTCTATGGCCCAATGGGAGATCAAGGGCAGGAAAAGAAGACAGTGTTTCCTGAAAGTCATTGGTGAAATTCCCATCATACTGATCCCACTTAATGTCCATTGAATCATTTTTTTTTTCCATTGCCTTTTGTTTCCAATTTGTAAGTTTAGAAATTTAAAATGTCTCAATCCCTGACATGCACCCATGTGCACACATTGTTCTCTCCCTTCTGAAACCACTAACAACCTTCTCTCTAAGTACTTTCAAATGCTAGGGAAAGCTACAATCATCTTGAGCAGCTACTAACCCACTGTATGGGTTCCTGGGATAGCTGCACAGAACCTGCACTATTATAAGAATGGCACTGGGCTGCTAGAGCAGAAAACCCAGTAACTTTGGCATCAATAACATAACAGGTTTGGAAGTTAGGAGTCTTTTTACAAGATAACCTCCTGTAGTACACGCTGAAGTCCTGTACAATGATCACCTTAAATTCTGAGATGTATGAAACTCCCTTCTGTCATTCTCCCTCTCATCTCAGGTAACGGGCTAGCAACTATCCATGTCTAGGTTTTCTTTCCTAACAATTTTGCCATAACAGCAACCTTATGACCTACTCTTTTCAATTTCCGGCTCTGTGATAAAGGGGTTAAGAATGCAATTCTTAATCCTGCATATCGTGTTTGAAACGCAGCTGCAGGCTGTTTGGAACTATACCTGTAAAGGATATGTCCTGTAAAGAATATGTCCTGTAAAGGATATGTCCAGTAAATATTATGTCCAGTAAAGGATGTGCAACTACATTTTTTTTTAAGTTTCCAGCTGCCATGGGATTCTTAATGTGCACAAATTGCACATGGAACCTCCCGTTTTTCACCCTTAATCCAGATGGCTAGCTATCCGATCACACTACCCAAGAGATCACAGAGATGTGTGATATCATCAGATACCAATGACTCTTGGAAAATCTTCCAACCTTAGGCTGGGATCAAACCTTACACATTCTGAGGCAGATGATCATAACCTTTCAACCATAGCTTCCCCCCCCCCCCCCCCAAAAATCCCTTTTTCTCTCTCTCTCTTTCCATTCTGCAACAAGAACAGAAAAGTAAAATGTACACAGGAGCACAAAAGACAACATTCTCTGTGGGCACAATTTCAATATAAAGTGAAATAGTCACTGTCAGGACAAACAAGGTTTTAAAATAAAACAATTAAAAATGTAAACAACAGCCATTATGTAGAACAGGTATAAATTACACGTAACAAAAGGAATGGGTACTTGGTGAAGGTAACTTATGAACCAGTTTTTGTCTTCTTGGAAACAGGTTCATCCGATGATGATGATTCTCTTTCCAGCTCCGGAGGGCTGGAATCTGCAGATATGTTGAGAACGTAAGCTTAAAAGATGTCAATGTTAAATGTTAAAATAATTCACATCAAAATCATCATACTGAGGAGGCTTCAAATGATAGAAATTACAATAAATACCAATGTCTTGTAACCTGTCAATATTGCTAAAGATGTCAAGAGTGCTAAGCATGTGATATCATGGTGCAGACGAACTATAGAGATGAATGGCAGAAGAAGACAACGAAGAGGAAGAGAAAGAAGTAGAAGACAACAAAGAAGAAGAAGGTTTCAAAGAAGAAAACATTACAGACTATAGTACTATCAGACTTAAAAGTATCACTTAAGATGACCAACAGTGAAAAACCTGAAATGGAATGCACCCGTGAAAGTAAGTCAATAGCCTATAAGCCCAGGGTATAGGATAGATGAAGAACAACAAGAACATAAGTTTAGAGACTGCTGCTCTACCAATTAAATATTCTTTCTACTGCCTTACCATTTGTTTCATCCCCCTTGCCATTTTTAGCTTGTGCTGCTTCCTCCTCATCACCAACCATGCTCATTGCTAGGATGAAACAATGGCAAACTTGACATCAAGTCACACTCAGGATCACCCATTATCAATACTACAATACTCATTAGGATGAAACAATGGCGAACTTGGTATCAAGTCAGAATCAGCTTTTATCATTACTACAATACTCATTACTAGGATGAAGCAATGGTAAGCTTGATATCAAGTCAGTCAGAATCAAATTTTATCATAACTACAAAACTTACTGATAGGATGAAACAATGGCAAACTTGATATCAAGTCAGAATCAGCTATTATTATTATTATTATTACAACAATACTGAATCAGGAATCACTAAGTGTAGGTCTAATAACAAGACCCAAGGAGCCATGATAATGTTGTGGCTAGTCCACTCATCTGGTCACCCAGCAGGCTCAAACCTCCCTCTCAGTGGATTTTGTTTTATTCAAAACCACATGGCTTTGGAGACCTGCGGTGGCTAGCATGCTGGCCTGCTAGACCAGAGGTCATGTGTTCGAATCATCATCAAGGCAAATTCTTTTTAACGGACCTGTTCTCCCATGTCACCCAGCATAAAGTTTTAAATTTTGTTGCGTATCCCTTACAGGACGTTGCAGTCAACACCAGCATTTTCAGCTGCTGTTGATGTACTAGGAAAGTGTTACGTTCAGTAGTTTGCCATTGCTTTCTGAACGACCGGTCTCTATACCTTTTTCGAAAATACGAGCACCGCCGTGTTTCGAACCCGGGTAAGGGGGTTCACAAACAGCGTTCGCAAGCCCTTCAGCCACAGAGACCAAAAGCATAAAGTAGGCACCAGAAAATATCCTGGAAAGCAAAGACAGCCAGCAGGTGCACTGGCTGAGTTGATAGGGAACTGCACTGGTAATGTCATGAGCAGGGTCAGGAACAAGTTTGACGTCTGGGCTCATCACTTGTGAAAGTGAGGAAAAGACTGGCCACCTTATCCTCCCTGCTGTCACACCTACAAAATGTGATGGTGCTAATACGTCATAGACTTGTAGCAGGAAACTGCACAGGGACAAACTTATTAAAGATAACCAATGTCATACTGACTACATCATTCATCCAGAAGAAGAAGAAATCAAAGAAAGCAACAGAGTGAGAGAGAGAAAGCTACAAGGGTGCTTCACATAAAAACCTTAAATGATTGTTTTGGGGGGTGAATATATTCTGAAAAAGCAAAGAACAAATGTATCATTGTTCGATGTAGTCATCACTGTGTTCAATGGAAGTCCTCCAGTGCCGATGAAGTGCTTGGATTCTTGTAGAAAAATCAACTCTGGGTCACTACTCGATGTGTCTGACGCAGAAGTCACGTCATTTTGAAACTTCCTACTCCACTCATACACTTGCTAGACTGACAGGCATGCTTCACCATACTGGACTTTCATTTGCCGATGAATTTCTATAGGGTTCACCCCTTCACTGATTTTTAAAAAAAAGGATAACAGAACATTGCTCCTATTTGGTGCATGTCAAAAGTGGGGCGGCCATCTTTAAACTGTCCTTATGACACTGTTTTCATCTGCATGTGATGTCATGTGCTTAACACTCCTGACATCCTTAACAATATTGACAGGTTACGAGACAATGGCATGGTTACTGTATTTTCTATCACACTTTTAAGGCTTTAATGTGAAGCCCCCTCGTACAATGAGAGGTACGGGGGATGGGGGGAATGCACAGTGACAGAGAGACAAGAGTAAGTGTGTATGCCAAATAAGCTTGGGAATTGTACCCCTGCTTCACTTGAGGGGCAGGCATGTTAGCAAAGTTGACGAGGAACTGCGCTGATAATGCAGTGAGCACGGCCGAGTGCAGATTCGACATCTGGGCTTCTTGCCTGCTAATGTGAGGGATAGACTGACCTGCTATGCCTCCTTGCTCACAAGCTTATAATATCTAATGGCCCTATCCCACCACAGACCCATAGCAAGAAACTGCTTATGGAAATGTTTTCACGTGCAGCAGTTACTGCACAGCCTGTATCTGGCACATACCACACCAGCTTGGCAACAAACATGTCAGACAACAACACCATCTGCCATGCTGAACAGCACAGCCAATCATGTTCCTTCACATCCATCTGCCTTCTATGATCTTGATATGTTCGACTGCTGATCATATTACATGACCCTCTATCAACCCATCATTTTGAGGTTAGCATGGCCGAATGGATAAGAGCCTTGCTCTTAAACTTCCGGTGTGCTGATGCTGAGGTTAGCGGGTTCAACCCCTACACCGGCCAATTGGACTAAAATATCGACTTCTCGTCCTTGACTTGGGGACGTAAATTAAAAGTGCCTCAGAAGTCAAAGTGGGTTCGCCTGATGGGGAGGGACACTGTTAAAAGGGCAAGCTAATCCACAAGCAAAAATCAGTCCACAGCAGTAAAAAATATTAGCACGTGTATGGACTACGCTTGAGTTCAAAGTGAGCGAATGCACACAAATAAAATTATTTCCTCCCTCTGTCGCTAATACCCTCTCTTCAATATTCCTGATTGACATAATGTTCTCCAGACCCTCTTTTCCCTCCTTGCAGCAAGTTCTATGCAGACTATTGGTCACATCATAGCTCACCGAAAAGTTACTCAATCTTTTGCCAGCTCTCCTGACTTGTGCATTTTCATGCTCAATGTATCTAGTGGTCTTTATCCATCCTCCTGCTGGTCAACTTCTGCCTTTTTATGTACAAGATATCTACAGTAATCTGTATCCATAGGTCGGCCTCCAGCTCATCTTCCAGGAAGTATGTTCTTTACAAACCAACAAGACATTTAATATGATCAAAATATTTCTGTTTCCAAGACACGCTGCTGTTTATGAGACAGAATATGTCCAAAATATTTCATTCTCCTAATTTTTGTTCATCTTAATAACCAATTCCTCTTCAATATTGACTTCTTGTTTGGCAGATCTATTTATTCTCCTGTCTTATGGATTTTTAATCCTCTTCTGTAATATTTATATTCAAATGCATCTGTTCTATTCAGCTGATTTATTCAATATCAAATTCTCAAACTTGGTGTTGCTACAGGAAATATGCATGCTCTTAAATTCTCTCTTTTGTTGTTATATCTATATCAAACAATACATGTTTCACCGTTCTCCATTTTCTTCAACTGCTGCATTATTATAAGCATCTTAATCTTGTAGAAGCCAGTATCTTTCTTCTATTCAGTCCACTGACTGGCACCTTGCAGTCTTGACAGACGATAGTTTGTAAAATGAAGTTATACCTCTCCATAACACAAAGTCTGGGCTGAATTTAGAGACCATGTGTTGCCCATGCAGCATGGTCCCTCTCTCTGCCTGTCTAGTGTACTCCAGAGGTAAGGTAAACCAATAAGTCTGGAACAAGACAAGCTGCAGAAGCTGCCGGATAAGCAAAGCAATACTCTGTCTGCGCCTGTCAGAGCTTCAATTCTAGACCAGATGCCAACCACGGCTTAGGGCCTGGTCTGCCCTGCCATGACATTTAATCTTTAGGTTGCATTTCCTCGCAGCAGGATATGGCTTGTACCCTCTCAATTGCGCTCTTCCGTCCAAAGCCGTTGGCACAATGTGGGGTGTCGGGTTTGGTAAGCGTCGCCCAACATTCAGCGCTAACAGAAGCAGGTAGTACCGCCTACCGTCATACGGTAGCTCAGTCATACTCTACACTGTATTTTAAATATTTGTTTAAAACATTTAGGTTCAAATGACCTGGTTTTTATCTGTAGTTATTATGAAATGGTCCATGACTCACATGTGTACGTTTCAGTGGGAAAGATGCAGTTTGTCAAAGATTGTATTTTAATGTGTTCACTGGTGCTGTGACATAGGCTTCTCATGCTGTAGTCAAAACTGCGACTGTCTTGCCCTGATGTGAGTAATCATGTCTGTGAATGTTCCTCCTGCAATGCCTAGACATAGGGAGCTGCGATAGCACAATAACTAGCATGCTTGCCTGCTGGTAATGTGCTCATACCCCCACTTATCCAAGATGGTTAACCCAGTCAATAAATGCCTGAAGAAGTTAGATGTGTCAGCCGAAAGGTGCAAATATCGCAACTCTACTGTTAACAGGCACAACACAATTACATCCAAAACAACGTTCCAGATGAACACAGAAGAAGAATAAATCCCAACTGAGGAAGACTTTTAGAAACCTTGATCTGTGCCACCCATTCGGACACCAGAGTGCCAATTATTCCTCCCCATGAAGCTTGACAGCAAAAGTAGAAGATGATGATGATGATCTGGGCTCCCAGGGACTGAGCCTATAATAAGTACCAGGAAATGTCCAGGAAGGTAAAACTGCAAGTGTGATATTGACCACGTCATCCATCAACTATCGACTGGTATGTATGGGGCTACCACCATATGGCCAGTAGACCTCAAGTGTAAATGGGTCCTTAAGACACACCCAATATGTGTGAAAACGAGTCCTTCACTGACTTGACTTTTCATTAGAGCCAATGTCCAGTCATTTCTTAACCTGGTATAAAAATGTAGTGTGTTGCTTTCGGATACTCCACAAGCAAACAGAGATGAAGCCATTTGCACTAATTATATCCTCAGACTTTGAGTTCCTTTCTAGCTGCTTCATAAGTGAAGTGTAGCCCCTCAAGGGTAGTCAGGGACAATACTTGGCCACTCCTCGTACATGTATAGGGAACATCGTGCTAGCCCCATATTTGTACACACCCATCAGCACTTGTGAAGTCATGTGGTCAATATCATGCTGGCCAGATTTATTTACCAAGACTCGAGTTACTCATTTCTGGCTGCACCAACCCAGGACCCCAGGTGAGTTTTACAAATCCGCACCAGTGTGAATTCAAACACACGATAACCAGGCTGGCAAGCAAGTGTATTTCCAGTAATGCAGAACCAAAACATCGTGCTCTAGTTCTGGGTAACATCCAAGGAGGGTCTTCTCCGTGATTATATGTTGTTTTGTGTATGTATTTGTTTGCTGATGAAAGCTAGTCGCCACAGCATCCTTGTATTGTTGGTAATTCTGTTCTGTAAAGCTGCATTACTTTGTGTTATTTTATATTGGGTAACATCCAAGGAGTCCTCATATCCTAGCACATGGCATCATGTCCTGTAACAAGATGTGGCCACTAAAGCATGTTGCTGTTATGCCAATAGTGCTGGGCTGTCTGCTCCTGCAGCACAACGGCTATCTTACTTGTTTTCGTACACCTCCAGATGCAAACCCGAATATATTTTTTAACCCTACCAGACCACTGTACCATTTTTTCGGTAATTTCCTAATCTGCCGCTATACCGCTGTACCAAATTTTCAGTATTTTGCCTAGGACGTGAAAAAAATGCGTCACAAACTAAAAATAACCAACCAATCGTGGTCAAACCGCATGGTTAGCCATTGCAAATGTCTTCCCCCATAGGTTTGAATTGACTTTGTGTGATTTAACGCGAAAAATTCTGAAAATTCACAATAAAACAAGCGGCTGATGAACCAAGCACTTCAACAAGAAAGCGAAGTAGGTCTAGGCTTTTCACAGTCCAACAGGTGATCGATACTTTGGTTTATTCAGACTGGATTGGCACACAAAGGTGGAATATTAGCGCTAGATGAAAGGTAGACCTATTTTCAACAATGTCTCCAAGTTACACCTGATTCTAACCACTTAAATTGCATGTAACTAACATTTTTCTATATCATGTTGGTTTTTTTCTATTTAATGCTCAGGAGCCCAGGTAATAGGAACAGTTTGGGTTCAGGGCCTCTGGTCTGGTAGGGTTAAACAGCAGCAGTCAATGTGAGGTTGGCATCTCTATAGTTTGTCTTCAAAGCTGTAGGGCAAACTAATTCTCCCTGTTCCACAAATGTTGGACACTCTAGTAACAAATGTTTAGCTGTCATCAGTGTCCGCTATCTTTAGTTTATTGAACAAGTGTATTTCAGCCTGTAATGTCCTGTGTGGAGCCTGAAGATTGCTACTTGTTTTAAATGGGTGGTGAGATAGTGAGAGGATACAGGAAGATTAACCCAGTCAACAAATGCCAGCAGAAGTCAGATGTGTTGGCCTATCGCAGCTCTGCTGTAAATAGGCATAACGCAATTATGTCTGGAAAAAAAAACACTTCGGATAAACTCAGAAGAAGAAAAAGAGAGGATGTTGGGGTACAGAGAGACAGAAAGAGAGAGAGAGATGTGGAGGAGAGAAGAAGAGGGAGGGATGACAGTGACTTAAATTCAAAACTGGAATATGAAATTGGCTAACTCTTTGCTCATATCATAAAACATGACAATAATGGAAGGAAAAAGTAAGGGTAACAGTGCTTGAGGGTGTCAGAGATGTAAATAGACAGACATCAAGATATGGTCAGAATACAGCTTAGCAAAATGTAAAATGTAGGCCTGGGACAGACTCCGCTTCAGATCCTTACACCGCAAGCCTTGAATGCAGAGATGGCTCTGCTTGATGACGATGACGACTTCTGTTAATTTTATTCATGCCATCACTAACATTTATAGAACAAAGTAGGAATCAGAGCATCCAGGCCACCAGAAAGACAATGCATATTACCAACTTGACAGACAAACAAATAGCACTCTTTAGACCGTGAACAGGACATGCCGGGGTAAAATACCACTTGCTCAATAAACTAAAGATAGCAGACACTGATGAATTAAACTGAAGTTGGTAAAAAGATTGCTGAACATTTGCTGCAAGTGTCCATGTGCAGAACAGAGATTATGTTGGCCTGCACTCATTCCATTTGAGGACACTCCATGGAGATGTCAACAAGCTCAAGCTGATGTCTGAAGGTGTACAAAGAAGAAGCCATCACTGACTACTGATGTCCTAATGAGGTGTTGAGCAACAACTTGGCTTTACACAACCCGAGTGACAAGAAATAGTGTCAGGTCTTAGCCAGAGATGTCCGAGCTACCGCATAACAGTAGACGGTACTACCTGCTTTTTGTTAGCATCGAATGTTGGGGTGCACTCACTAAACCCGACACCCCACATAGTGCCAACGGCTTCTGGCAGAAGAGCGCAGTTGGGAGGGTACAAGCCTTATCCTAGTGCGAGGAAATGCAACCTAAAGACTAAATGTCATGGCAGGGCAGACCAGGCCCTAAGCCTTGGTTGGCAACTAGCCTAGTATCGAAAGCTCCAAAAGACGGACAGTAAGAGCATTGTTTTACTGATCCACCAGCTTGTCTTCTTCTAAATGTATTAGTATTACCTTTCCTCTGGAATAAACTAGGCAGTCCGAGAGAGGGATCATGCTGCATGATCTCTACACATAGGTCTCTACAATTCAACCCAGGCTTTGTGCTATGGAGAGGTATAACTTTACCCCTGGTTCCAGCCACGGGATGTAGTTATTATTCCTGTTTTTGAAGTGTAATGTAACAAACTATTGTCGGTAAAGATGGCCAAGTGTCAGTGCAGTGACAGAAAAGCTGTGGAGATAGGAAGAAATCTAGAGTAGGCAGCCAACTTCTAGACAACATTATCTTGCCTCTTTCAATCCCATTAGGCAACAGAAGTAACCCAATGACAGAAATGACAGTAACACATTCATAAGTGTACAGTGCAAACTGCTTAAGGCAATCTCGGATGTGGTGAATTTCTGTTGTGAAGAACAATATTGTATTGCACGGTATAAATGCATTTCTATATGCTTGAACTCTTATAAGAGGAATTTCTTGTAATAGAACTATTTCTTGGCTCCCAGGTGAGTTTGCCGTATCAGGTCTGCACTGTATAAAACTATGGACCACATGACTCAATGAGCCTGATTGGTCTATACAAATAGAGAGCTAGCACCATATACCCTCAGGGGCCACGTGTTAAACAACTTGTACAAATCAAACACTTTGGATCGTAGGTCAGCATGGCTGAATGGATAAGAATGTGCGTTCTTAATTAAACATCAGGTATGTTGATGCCGAGGTAAGGGGTTCAACCCATACACTGGACAGTTGAACTAAAATGTTGACCTATTGTCCTTGACTTGGGGACGTAAATTACAAGTACCTCTGAAGTCGGAGTGGGTTAGCCTCATGGCGAGGGACACTGTTAATAGAAAAAGCTAATCCACATGCAAAATTCAGTCCAGCACTACTGGAAGTAGTGTGTATATACTACGCTTGAATTCAGAGAGAGCGAGAGCAAAAAAATTCACTTTGGAATTCTTTAGTATCATCACCCAGTGTCCTGTGTAGAATTCTGCCCTCACATTATCTTTAGAAATGTCCCTCTATGATAAACCAGATGTTTTACCTCTATTGCTGTCTTGGGTAAATTATCTATCACATCTTGAATTCATCTGTTGTGGTCTTTCTCTTCTCCGCCTCTAGGCACACTTCCCTCCATGATTATCATTTCTAGAGTGTCATGTCCCTTTATACATCCACAATATCTCATTTTCCTCACTTCGGTTTGTATACATAACCAATCTACAATAGTGGGTTCTGGTTGAATAGATCTGTTTTTTCTCCTTTCACCCAATGAATTTGTAATACTTTTCTGTAGAGGTCAGCATGGCCAAATGGATAAGAATGTGTTCTTAAACATTCAGTGTGTTTATGGCGAGGTAAAGGGTTCAACTCCTACACCAGAGTTGGACTAAAATGCTGACTTGGGGAGGTAAATTACAATACCTCTGAAGTTGGAGTGGGTTCGCCTGATAGCGAGGGACATTGGTAATAGGAAAAGCTAATCCACACACAAAAATCAGTCCTGTGCTACTAGAAGAGGTGTATATGAACTAAGCTTGAGTTCAAAGCAAGTGCCAAAAAAGAAAAACATGTATATTCAGAAGAAGAAATGTGTTTTTGAGCTGATTTGTTAAACATCACAGTTTTGTACATATATGTCTCCACAGGAAATAGTTTTTCTCTTTGTACTGGCTTTTGTTGTTCTATCCGACTTCATAAAGGTTTTAATTGCTTCAGTTTTGTAAAGCAATGTTTGTTCTTCTATTAATTTCTGTCATCACTTTTCCATTCTCCATCAGCATCAAACCTAAATACTGACTTTCTGTAATTTCTTCATTGATAAATATATGTTATCATATCTGTTTTATCAGTTATCATATTAGTTTTTCTTTAGTGTACTCTGACTGAACGTAAGATGTAGAATCACACTGGACATGTAGGTACACATGAAGAATAGCCACCCACACATGATGCGTTTGTGGCATGTGGAGGTTAACTGAAAAAATTCCACTTTGTGAGCTACTAGCATTAAAGCAGTCAGCGATCCCACAGTTTACTGCTGTGTAAATTTTGTCTTCTGTCTATTCATCAATGGTTTATAAAGAAGAGTAATGGAAGGCATGGTTTCTGAAAGAAGAGGCAGGGATCAACTAAGGACAATGGACACAGGACACTAGATACCCTGGGCGTGAAAATGTACGAGTGGGATTCAAATAAAAACCTTAAAAGTGTGACAGAAATTACAGTAACTATGCCTTTGCCTTGTACATTTCAACATTGTTGTTACGGAGGTCAAGAGTGTTAGGCATGTGACATCACACTGCAGTCATAAGGACAGCTTAAGGATGGCCACCCCACTTTTGACATGCACCAAAGAGGAGCAGCTTTCTGTTATCCGTTTTGTGATCATTAAAAGGGGTGAAATTTATAGAAATTCATCGGCAAATGAAGGTCCAGTACTGATGATGCATGCCTGTCTGTTAGTCCGGAAAGTGTATGAGTGGAGTAGGAAGTTTCAAATCTTTTTGGTCCGATGAAGAGGTACAGCAGGTGGTGCATGAGTGGTTACATATGTGACCAATAGAATTTTTTTCTACAGGAATCCAAGCACTTTATCGGCGCTGGAGGACTTGCATTTAACGCAGTGGTGGACTACTTGGAAAAATTATACATTTATTCTTTACTTTTTCAGAATATATTTACAAACAACAAAACAAAACTAAGGTTTTCATTTGAAGCCCCCTAGTATTAGGCACAGGACAGTGTCTATCTGGCAAGCCGTGATGAATTGATATTCTACAAAGGACCTGGTACATAATGTCTACTCATGCGTTGACATTAAAAAATGTATTCTAAGCGTCAAATGTGCACCAGTGCAGTTAAATACAGCTTTGAAGAAAAAGTTCTTGTTGGCGTGGTTATTTGAGAGCAATCAAAGATTAATACTTGGCTTCCCTTGGCATTTAGAAAAAGAAAAGAGAGCATCTTTTGAGAAGTTAAGATTTCTGTTCAGTCTAGAAGTGATAGATCTCTGAAATGAATTATTTAAACCCTACGAGTTGCGGTAATGCAGCAACTAGCATGCTTGCCTGCCAGGTTGGTTGCCATGTGTTCAAATCCACATTAAGCCAAGAATTCTTGTAAAACTGACCTACACACCAAAGTCAACTCAGCCTGAAATTGCTACCAGGAAATGCTCTGAGAAGTTAAAGCGGCCAGCATGATACTGACCACATCACCCACTGAGTCATGAATCGCTATATTTTTTCCCCCACGTTTCCATCCTGTTTCAGGATATTGCGGTCAACACCAGCATCTTTCAGCTGTATGTTGATTCCTAGGCTAGATTACGCTCATCAGAACGCCATGACTTTCTGAGCGACCAGCTCCATACTCTCATAAGTCACTGGCGCGACTCGAACCACTTCTAATTCTTGTGCACTCACGTCAACCACGAGAGTATTCGGGATTAATGGAGAAAGCTGCTAACACCTCGGCCAGGGAGCTGGTGAATCGCTATATTTGGTCTATGAAAAATACGGGGCTAGCGCCATATATATACCCAATATGCATCGAGGCGTAGATAAGGGCCCATCACTTTTTTTTTCACCTGTAATATTTATTTGTTCTGCTGTGCTTTGCTTATTTTGAGTAGACCCCCAAAAGAATAACAAATGCAGAAAATGAAATCAGATCCATATAACTCACTCTACTTTAAATCTACACCTACATGTTCTGTCTATCATTTGAATATATCTTTTAGACACTTTTGACATTATTAAGTCAGAAGATATATAGTCATTAAGGCTTTTTAATAAAAATTAATGAGTTCGTTTTTTTTTTCTTATTCATTCACAATTTAATAAGAATCTTTCTGCTTACATAAAATAAATGACAAAAGGAAATCATATTTTCACGGTTTATTTCTTCTTTCTCTCTGTCAATGAAATCGACAAAAACATGCACAAATTTAATCAATTAATCTTATTCTAGTGTTCTTATTTTAATTTATTCTTCAATCAGTTTTGCAAGCAAGGGTGGATTAAAAAATTATGTTGAAGACCAGTAACACTAAATTCAGGGATAGATAGCTTTCTTTAGTATTACTCATCAGACATGAATGTAATGAGAAGAAAATCTTGGTAAAACATTGTGACGAATTAAATGATCAGCGGTAAAGGAGGTAGGGACAGACAGAGAAATTATGCTAGATGGACTGGGATGGTGGTATGAAGGAATATCATCAATGGAATAGAACCAGAACATCAGAGAAGACCTATGATGATGCATGAATGCCTATGCCCTTAGGCAAGACAGGTGATGATGATTACTAGGAATATTAAAATCACTGTCATGACAGGCATATGAAATGTGTACAAAATCATCGCTAGCATAGCTATCTTCCATCTGAAACACTTTCTATACTGACTATACTGAATTATTTCAAGTACAACTGGACTTCCCCTAGCAAAAAATATAATGGTGTAAAAACATCAGCACTATTTCAAAAAGCCATGAAAGCAAACCCACTGCACAAAAATTCATGTTTACACTAAGCTCAATAACTACCATGAACTAAATATATTTCTTAGTTACATCCCCTTTTCCAAAGAAATTAATATAATTTACAAATATGATTTTACCAATGACTAATTTAATCAGCCTTACACCAGACAGCGAGAGAAGCAAAATAACCAATGATATGCCTCATAACAGTTACCGGATTAAAAAGTAAAACAAAATAAAACACCATAATTAATATCAATAACAATGGCGGAATCGTTTATTTGTGGCGCTTCAGAAACGAGAACCTACCGACTCTCATCTGAGGATCAGCGTCGTTGCTGTCATGAGAGAACTCTGTTGTATGCTCGCTGTGTTCACTGTTCTCAGGAAATGACAAATTGGAATCTTCATTTAAATTCTCCGATCCGAACGAACCCGTGGACTGCTGGGTGTTTTCTTCTGTGTAAACAACAGTTCCTGCAGGAGAATGACATGACATGTTACAACTGCGAGGTGGAGATTGGCATGTGTGAATTGACAGATAAAGATTGACAGTTGTGAGACAGAGATTGATAGCTGTGGTTAAGATGACAACTGTAAAGTAGAGGATGACAGCTATAAGCCATAAGCTGACAGTTATGAAGCAATCGTTGACAGCTGTAAAACACAAGTTAACAGCAGAGCATTAAAAATTGAGTTATAAGGTGAAAGGAGTTGTCAGTTGTAAGACAGAAGTTGACAACTGTAAGGTAAAAACTGACAGCTGTGAGGTAAATACTGACACCTGTATAGTAAGAAGAAAAAAGCTGACAGTTATAAGATTTTTTTAAAGTTGACAGTTGTAAAGCTGTAAGGTAAAAGTTGATGGTGTAAAGTCAAATAAGTTGTCAGCTATAAAACAGAAACAGTAAGATACAAGTTGACAACTGTAGGGTAACATAAGGATTGACAGCTGTGAGTAAGAATTGACAGATTAAAGATAAGAGAAACTGTCAGCTGAGAGACAGAAGTTGAGAGCTGTAAGTTACAAGCTGACAGATGTAGGTCAAAGAAATTAACAGCTGTACAGCAGAAGTCGACAGCTGACAAGTAAAAGTAACTGACAGCTGTAAGGGAAAATTTAAGACTGACAATATTAAAACAAAAGCGGACAGTTATAAAGTAAGGGCTGGGAACTATACAGTAGAGATAATCTTACAAAGCATACTGTTGCATGCATGTAAAATACACTGAGTATATATTTTTTCTGGGAACTATACAGTAGAGATAATCTTACAAAGCATACTGTTGCATGCATGTAAAATACACTGAGTACATATTTTTTCTGGGAACTATACAGAAGAGATAATCTTACAAAGCATACTGTTGCATGCATATAAAATACACTGGATATATATTTTTGTGAGGTGGATGATCCAATTCCCTTCCTCACTTTCCGCTGACTAGCTCAGAGTCAAGCCAGGCACCTCTTTAAGTCTCTGTGCACTAACCTGACACCTATTCCAGATTTCAAACCAGTCAACATATCCACACAAAACAAACTCCCATCAATGTATCCATTATCATCCTCTTCTTTTGCAACCATTCTAAAAAGGACAATCTTTGTATCTGTGTTGTCTACAGCAAAGCTGCAACAATTGCATCATTTTGCCCACTATCCAGCTTCAGCGATGCATTTTTTTCTTCTTGCTTGTTTGCTTTGAACTCAAGCGAAGTCCATACACGTGCAACTACTAGCAAGTGCACTGTACTAAATTTTGCATGTGGACTAGTTATTCCTATCACCTGTGTCCCTCATCAGGCGAATGAACCCACTCTTGACTTCTGAGGTTAAAAATATTCTATGACGATTTAATTCAAACCCACATGGGGAGCCTCCAAGCGATGTACGTTATGTCACCTTTCTCTCTCTTTCTTAAAAAATATATAATATCAATATTCTGCGAGGACAAGCTATACAACCCAAGGTTTACATTTGCCAACTGCCAATTTTTTTTTAACATATACATTGTGCATACTCTGTCATGTTCACAATCAATAAAGAAGAATATCAATACTTCTGAAATTAAATGTTACATAAACATTCTTAGAATATTGTGGATGAGGAATTTGAAAAATACTGACTTTCTACAAGATACTAACACTGAAGAGACATGGCTCATAGACAGTATTGTGTCTTGGAAACATATTTTGACCATGTGTGGCTGAGAATGAACAGTAATGCAAGGGATGGTTCCTGGGAGTAGTGGCAGGGATCAACCAACATGACAGTGGATACAGCACATTACAGATACCCTGGGCATGAACATATACGAGGCAGGGGAACTGATGAAAGATTGAGAGTCTCTCAGGTGGATTATGATGACAGCAACATTCTGCCAAGCACTCACAACACAATGATGATGACAGCAACACTCTGCCAAGCACTCACAACACAATGATGATGACAGCAACACTCTGCCAAGCACTCACAACACAATGATGATGACAGCAACACTCTGCCAAGCACTCACAACACAATGATGACAGCAACACTCTGCCAAGCACTCACAACACAATGATGATGACAGCAACACTCTGCCAAGCACTTACAACACAATGATGATGACAGCAACACTCTGCCAAGCACTCACAACACAATGATGATGACAGCAACACTCTGCCAAGCACTCACAACACAATGATGATGACAGCAACACTCTGCCAAGCACTTACAACACAATGATGATGACAGCAACACTCTGCCAAGCACTTACAACACAGTGATGATGACAGCAACACTCTGCCAAGCACTCACAACACAATGATGATGACAGCAACACTTTGCCAAGCACTTACAACACAATGATGATGACAGCAACACTCTGCCAAGCACTTACAACACAATGATGATGACAGCAACACTCTGCCAAGCACTTACAACACAATGATGATGACAGCAACACTCTGCCAAGCACTTACAACACAATGATGATGACAGCAACACTCTGCCAAGCACTTACAACACAATGATGATGACAGCAACACTTTGCCAAGCACTCACAACACAATGATGATGACAGCAACACTCTGCCAAGCACTTACAACACAATGATGATGACAGCAACACTCTGCCAAGCACTTACAACACAATGATGATGACAGCAACACTCTGCCAAGCACTTACAACACAATGATGATGACAGCAACACTCTGCCAAGCACTTACAACACAATGATGATGACAGCAACACTCTGCCAAGCACTTACAACACAATGATGATGACAGCAACATCCTCCCAAGCACTCACAACACAATGATGATGAAAACAACGGCCAGCAAACTCACCCTGGCTGTTAGTAACCACCCCAGACTTGTTCCTCTTACTGCTGGTACCTGAGTGGTGGTGACTGTGGTGAATCTTGGACGAAGGGCTGTTTGCTGAGGATGTGTTGGTGTTACTGTTGGAAGGGGACATGGATCTCACTTGAGCTTCTGTCTCAGCTGTGGATTGTTTTCAAACAGAATTACTAGGAGTATCAACTATTACAAAACAAGTAAACAAAATTAGTTGCATATCCTTTACTTGATGTCGCACTCAACCCCAGTATTTTTTGGCTGTTTGTGATTTACTAGGCAAGTTTACGTTCACCTCAAAATGTTAAACCTCTACCTCACAGTTACTAACCTCTATCTCACAAGTGTCAACCTTTATCCCATAGTTACCAACCTCTGCCTCGCAAATGTTAACCTCTACCTCACAGCTGTCAACCTTTGTCTCACAGCTGTCAACATTTGTCTCATGGTTGTCAAACTCAGCCTCACAGCTGTTGACCATAACATTACAGTTGAACCCACATCCTTACATCATCATATACTTTGCGATTAGCTTTACTAATCAGTTAGCAACATACCCATACACACACATATATGTACACACAATGTCCAACATACCTGTATACAGCTCTCTTTCTCTCTCCACTCTTGCCTTTGAGTATGTTTTTGTTTTGACACCTGGAATTTTCCTCAAGGCCTGCCAAATATTCATAAACAATCACATATATGACATAAATAAAAGCTGGCGACTGACTAAAGTAGCTTGTCTTTTGCCAACGTCTATAAATGAAAATTAACATGTGATTACTATTTACATACATTCAGAGCTAGCCACTTTCCTTACTTGACTTGTTTGCTGTTCTCGTATTGTTCACACACTAAGACCAGTTTCTTTTATACATGTATTTAACATCATTTTCAGACTTCCAAATGTAAAGTGTCTAAAAGTTCATAGTAACTTAATGGACAGTGTTTAGTGCAGGAGAGCCTGGCATATGATACCACATCTAGTCTCAGAATAGAAGGAGGCAGTTAATGCAGTGTTCCGCTGATCAGAGGACAAACACAATTATAGTGGACTCACTTAGCAGACTGAGAAAGGTTAAGACAGGCATGCTTCATGCAGAGAGGCCTGCTTCAATTCAAAAATCAAAGTTAGGGATCATCTGCTGGATATTTTCCCAGGACATGATGGTGTGGCCGGAAATGAGCAGGCAGACAGGCTGAGTCTGCACCGTTGAGTGGGATATTGGTGCACAATAAGTAGACATGGTCAGAGCTCTTTTGGATCACATTGAAGAACAGATAAATCATCATAGTCTACAGCAGTGGTTCTCAACCTTTTTTGGCCTATGCACCCCTTGACCATATGTTCAGAATGTCATTTCCCACCTTTAGTATTTCCTCCCTATACATCCCCTCCCTCCCACCGAATACATAAACATGGAAGCTAAATTTAATAACACATACTAGAACAAGTCTAGATGTCTACATAAAACGTGATTTGCGGGTCTACTTACATTATAAAACTAATTTCAGAAGGGTGAGAAATACAGAACAGTAAAGTATGGATTGAAAATCAATACCAAGTAATCGGTTCTTGTATTAACGCGATCATGAAATAATTTCAATTCCCCCTAAATTTTACGGTTCTGCACTTCTTGCACTAATGAAGTTCATTTTATAACATAAGTAGACCCGCAAATCACGTTTTATGTAGATGTCTAGACTTGTTCTAGTATGTGTTATTACATTTAGCTTCCATTTTTATGTATGCTGTGTAAAGGGGGGGGGGGGGAGAAGAACATTTATAGGGAGGAAATTCAAAAGGGGAGGGGGGGGGGGGGAATGACATTCTGAACAAAGGGGGGATGGGCCACAAAAGGTTGAGAACCACTGGGCTAGACAGACACATAATTAGACTGCTACTGCTATGAATAGTAATGTGACTCTTCACTGGCTGATGAAGATGATGACAGAGCACAATGAGAATGTCCCAAGTACTGTGATGTCAACTCAACTTCCAAATATCTCTGCGTCGATGTCCATCTCTGTGTTGATGTCCATCTCTGTGTCAATGTCCATCTCTGTGGGCAACCGTTCAGTCCAGTTTACAAAGTTTATGCCAATTGCCAAGGACTGGTTGGTTGATGAATCCTCTGACTGCGAGTTAATCGTTAGTCATGGTTCCAACTTCACAGCAAAGGGTCACCCTATATTGCTCCATTTCTGTGCCAGTGAATATCACAAAATGCTCCTAACTGTCCCGTCTGAAAAGTGGAACAGACAGCAGTCCCAACAAACCAACAGCAAGCGCTGGTATACATGCATAAAGCTGCTTAGAATGCCAACACAACAGTCCACCACAAAAATTACAGTTCATGATTGATGGAAACGGCAGTCGCTAGAAAACTAGCAATTTCACACACATTACTACAAAATGCAAAACCAGCTAGTTCAGCAAGTGCCCATCCGCCATTTTTGTAACATGCAGTTCACAATACAAACAACCATGTACAGATGTAACAGCATTCTGCACGAAATCCACAGCTCACAGTGACACTCAATGCACTTAACTCAGTAGCTGGGTGACAGAACCAAGAGGAAAATGCATAAGCAAACTGTAGCCAGAAGCACTCCAGAGGCCTTAACAGATCAACAGCCTATCCATCATATTGGACCGGATGTCTGTGAGTTTAACTCTTAAGTCTGATAGTCAGTAATGTCAGCCCCGGACATGGCAGTGCCCTTCAGCCCTGGTATGGGATTGCATCTATCAGAGTGGGGTTGAGTCAGAAACTTTACTCCCAATCCAGTAACAACTCTATGAGGACTACAGAGCTCCCGTCCCCTCTCCAAGCTCACAAACCAATCGGACGTGTAAGATCGGTACTGGAACTTCCCATCTGTAGCTAAGCATATTAGTATGCAACTGGGTCATAATTTTGCACAGCACATAAGGACTGACTGAGATTTAGCCTAGGTTGACAATGTTTCCTCTTTACAGGTCTTAGGTATTTCATTGCCAACACACTTCAACCCAATGCTCAAAAGGAGTCCTGAAACATAATGTTATGTTCAGAGAGAGAGAGAGAGAGAGAGAGAGAGAGAGAGAGAGAGAGAGAGAGAGAGAGAGAGAGAGAGAGAGAGAGAGAGAGAGAGAGAGATATTAGTTATGTTTTTGCATATGCATAGATCCCACAAACTCAAAAACACACACAATTACCCACACATAATAGACAGAATACAAGAAATGGTGACAGGAAGATAGTATTAAAAAATCATAAATATTTGTTGAAATGTTGTGAAGAAATAATAATTTCCAATAATTCATTACTAACAAACAGTTTAAAAATCAGCTACATGTCTTTTATACGACGTGGCAAATCAACCTCAGTATTTATTAGCCGTTGGTGATTTACAAGGCAATTTTACATTCAGTACATTGCCATTGCAAACCACTGAAATCAATGAGTGCCTTCCAATCCTTGACTCAGTATGCAGGTGAACTGTGAAACTGCATTTCACTAATACGTAAGCCACAGACGACAACCACAAGCAAACACAAAACAACAAAGTATGCCAGACATGCTTACACCAGGATTTTCCTGAGCCGTGACAGGGACCCACTTGAGCACTGTTACAGATGTATCTCCTAGTGTCACCCATTTTTTCTCCCTGTAAGTAAGTTAACAGTGACATACATATATGAGATAGAGATATATGGTGAGTTGAGCGATAGAGAGGTGAGGGTGATGGAGACAGGAAGAGGAAAGATATGAGAGTGATGGAGATAGGCAGAGAGACATGAGAGTGACAGACAGACAGACAGACAGACAATGAACGAGGCAGATACAGTGAGCATGAGACAGATCCATTCCAGTTATCACTCTTTATTTCCATCAATGTCTGCATTGATGGATCGATGCATGTCTGTTTTATAAATATTGTGCTTGTCTACACATTCATCTTCTTCCAGGTAAAGTGCCCTCCAGTTCATGCCTTAAGGTGTGACCAAGTTATGAGTGTTAACATTTTTGATTACTTTAAGAAGTCTTCTTTGTAATGTTACATTTTCCAGAACTTATTTGTTAGTTTTTCAAACCAGTAAGCTCATTTATATAACACCACATCCTGAAATGCTTCTATACATTTTGCATCAATATGTTTTACAATCATACAATGCGCGGGCCAAACTGCAGATGCAAAAATCAATATTTAAAGAGTGTTGTTATAGCATGCAGTGAGCGACTAGGGTTGAATTATGGTCAGCTTCAAGAGAGAAAAAATACATGATGCAACATTCAAATAAATGTGGAAAATTTTAAACGGGAGAATCGTTACAGCTATCTTGGAACAGTCTTAACATGTTGAAATTTTAAAATAAGAACTGCCATGGAAAAAGTTAGTCTTCTGCAAGATGGAAATCATACCCACCAATAAAGAAACTTGCCAACTGTAGCGAGAAAAAGAATATTAAAGTGCTATGCAGAACATATACTGTTGTATGCATGTGAAACACTGACAATAAGCAAACAAGCTGATAAATTAATGACTGCAAAAATGTTCTTTCTGAGGTACTCAGTTTCTTAATCCAAGAGTTAATCAGTTAGTTTCCTTCATTTCATGCAAGTATCACAGTAACCCGCCATGTGTTACTGGGGGTCCATGAGGAAAGCCAAGAATAACCTGCCATGCATGCCACATGAAGCAAACAAGGAAGGGTTGGCATGGGAATGACTGTACCATCCAACACAACACTTGAGCTGCACAATCCAACCAATCCATGAAGTCTACAGAAAAGTACAGAAAAATAACTCAGCCAGACAAGATTATAGAAGGCTTTTCTTCTAAAAAGAAGAATGACACGTGCAGGAAAAAACAACAGGGAGTCTGGATCATTGACTTATCATCCCATACCTAGGAAAATCTCTGGAATTGTTACTTGGAATATTGAACTATGTATAGATTGGGAAAGACAGCACAAGTGCGTTAAAAAGTTGTTGCATATCCTTTACAGGAATGTAGCAGTCAACCCCAGCATTTTTTGGTCATTTGTGATTCCTGGGCAGGTCTACGTTCAGTAATTTGCCATTGCTTTCTGAACTACTAGCACCCATACCATTAACCAATACAGCTGTGTTTTGAACTGCGAGTATGCAGGATTACTGAACTGTGTCCTTAATCCCTTCACCACGGAGCCGGCTACACAAGTGGTAGGGGAATTAACTATAGGGCTTTTATTTTGGGATTATGTGAAATGGAAAGGAGCAGGCAAAAAGCTTCTGAACACAGGTGAAACAGTGCTGGAGTAATTCTTTGCACTCCTAACAGAATGGTGTTTCAACAGAAGAAAGAATTTTTTGGGGTTGAACAAGTGTTTTGAAATGGTGGTCACACACACGGACGGTTGTTCAAAGATTTATAGCAAGATTTCCTGATAAACAACCTCATAATCTATTTACATTCAGAAATTTGTTAAATAAGTTATAATGAATACTTCATTGGTACTTTCCTGTTTCTCCAAAACAGCATTAGACCAAGGCAGTGACAACTGTACATTTAATTTAATGAATTTTTTTAGCAAATTTTTGATGACATCATGTACTTAATTTGTCAAAATTGCTCTACATACAAAGTGTAGTGAGATTTTACAAACATCCTGTAGAACAGAACTAGAGACAGAGACCTAAAACACAACATGTACAGACAACAGAACTAGAGACAGAGACCTAAAACACAACATGTAGAACAGAACAGAGACAGAGACCTAAAACACAACATGCAGAGAACAGAACAGAGACCTAAAACACAACATATACAGACAACAGAACTAGAGACAGAGACCTAAAACACAACATATACAGACAACAGAGCTACAGACAGAGACCTAAAACAGAACATGTACAGACAACAGAACTAGAGACAGAGACCTAAAACACAACATGTACAGACAACAGAGCTACAGACAGAGACCTAAAACAGAAAATGTAGAACAGAACTAGAGACAGAGACCTAAAACACAACATATACAGACAACAGAGCTACAGACAGAGACCTAAAACAGAAAATGTAGAACAGAACTAGAGACAGAGACCTAAAACAGAACATATACAGACAACAGAACTAGAGACAGAGACCTAAAACACAACATATACAGACAACAGAACTAGAGACAGAGACCTAAACACAACATATACGACAACAGAGCTACAGACAGAGACCTAAAACAGAAAATGTAGAACAGAACTAGAGACAGAGACCTAAAACACAACATGTACAGACAACAGAACTAGAGACAGAGACCTAAAACACAACATATACAGACAACAGAGCTACAGACAGAGACCTAAAACAGAAAATGTAGAACAGAACTAGAGACAGAGACCTAAAACACAACATATACAGACAACAGAACTAGAGACAGAGACCTAAAACACAACATATACAGACAACAGAACTAGAGACAGAGACCTAAAACAGAACATGTAGAACAGAACTAGAGACAGAGACCTAAAACACAACATATACAGACAACAGAGCTACAGACAGAGACCTAAAACAGAAAATGTAGAACAGAACTAGAGACAGAGACCTAAAACACAACATATACAGACAACAGAACTACAGACAGAGACCTAAAACACAACATATACAGACAACAGAACTAGAGACAGAGACCAAAAAACAAACATATACAGACAACAGAACTAGAGACAGAGACCTAAAACACAACATATACAGACAACAGAACTAGAGACAGAGACCTAAAACACAACATGTACAGACAACAGAACTAGAGACAGAGACCTAAAACACAACATGTACAGACAACAGAACTAGAGACAGAGACTAAAACACAACATGTACAGACAACAGAACTAGAGGACAGAGACCTAAAACACAACATATACAGACAACAGAACTAGAGACAGAGACCTAAAACACAACATATACAGACAACAGAACTAGAGACAGAGACCTAAAACAGAAAATATACAGACAACAGAGCTAGAGACAGAGACCTAAAACACAACATATACAGACAACAGAGCTAGAGACAGAGACCTAAAACACAACATATACAGACAACAGAGCTAGAGACAGAGACCTAAAACACAACATATACAGACAACAGAACTAGAGACAGAGACCTAAAACAGAACATATACAGACAACAGAGCTAGAGACAGAGACCTAAAACAGAAAATGTAGAACAGAACTAGAGACAGAGACCTAAAACACAACATATACAGACAACAGAACTAGAGACAGAGACCTAAAACAGAACATGTACAGACAACAGAACTAGAGACAGAGACCTAAAACACAACATATACAGACAACAGAACTAGAGACAGAGACCTAAAACACAACATGTACAGACAACAGAACTAGAGACAGAGACCTAAAACACAACATGTACAGACAACAGAACTAGAGACAGAGACCTAAAACACAACATGTACAGACAACAGAACTAGAGACAGAGACCTAAAACACAACATGTACAGACAACAGAACTAGAGACAGAGACCTAAAACACAACATATACAGACAACAGAACTAGAGACAGAGACCTAAAACACAACATGTACAGACAACAGAACTAGAGACAGAGACCTAAAACACAAACATGTACAGACAAACAGAAACTAGAGACAGAGACCTAAAACACAATCAATGTACAGACAACAGAACTAGGAGACAGAGGACCTAAAATCCACAACCTAGGTAACAGACAACAGAACGAGAGACAGAGACCTAAAACACAACATATACAGACAACAGCAGGCTTGACAGGACAGAGACCTAAAACAGAAATGTAGAAGGCAGAACTAGAGACAGAGACCTAAAACACAACATATACAGACAAGCAGAACTAGAGACAGAGACCCTAAACACAACATATACAGACAAACAGAACTAGACGACAGAGACCTAAACACAACATGTACAGCACAACAGAGACTAGAGACAGAGACCTAAAACACAACATATACAGACAACAGAGCTACAGACAGAGACCTAAACAGAAAATGTAGAACAGAACTAGAGACAGAGACCTAAAACAACAATATACAGACAACAGAAACTAGAGACAGAGACCTAAAACACAACATGTACAGACAACAGAACTAGAGACAGAGACCTAAAACAGAAAATGTAGAACAGAACTAGAGACAGAGAACTAAAACACAACATGTAGAACAGAACTAGAGACAGAGACCTAAAACACAACATATACAGACAACAGAGCTACAGACAGAGACCTAAAACAGAAAATGTAGAACAGAACTAGAGACAGAGACCTAAAACACAACATATACAGACAACAGAACTAGAGACAGAGACCTAAAACACAACATGTACAGACAACAGAACTAGAGACAGAGACCTAAAACAGAAAATGTAGAACAGAACTAGAGACAGAGAACTAAAACACAACATGTAGAACAGAACTAGAGACAGAGACCTAAAACACAACATATACAGACAACAGAGCTACAGACAGAGACCTAAAACAGAAAATGTAGAACAGAACTAGAGACAGAGACCTAAAACACAACATATACAGACAACAGAACTAGAGACAGAGACCTAAAACACAACATGTACAGACAACAGAACTAGAGACAGAGACCTAAAACACAACATGTAGAACAGAACTAGAGACAGAAACCTAAAACAGAACATGTACAGACAAACAGAACTAGAGACAGAGACCTAAAACACAACATATACAGACAACAGAGCTACAGACAGAGACCTAAAACAGAAAATGTAGAACAGAACTAGAGACAGAGACCTAAAACACAACATGTACAGACAACAGAGCTACAGACAGAGACCTAAAACACAACATGTAGAACAGAACTAGAGACAGAAACCTAAAACAGAACATGTACAGACAACAGAACTAGAGACAGAGACCTAAAACACAACATATACAGACAACAGAGCTACAGACAGAGACCTAAAACAGAAAATGTAGAACAGAACTAGAGACAGAGACCTAAAACACAACATGTACAGACAACAGAACTAGAGACAGAGACCTAAAACACAACATATACAGACAACAGAACTAGAGACAGAGACCTAAAACAGAACATATACAGACAACAGAACTAGAGACAGAGACCTAAAACAGAAAATGTAGAACAGAACTAGAGACAGAAACCTAAAACAGAACATATACAGACAACAGAACTAGAGACAGAAACCTAAAACAGAACATGTACAGACAACAGAACTAGAGACAGAGACCTAAAACACAACATATACAGACAACAGAGCTACAGACAGAGACCTAAAACAGAACATGTACAGACAACAGAACTAGAGACAGAGACCTAAAACACAACATATACAGACAACAGAGCTACAGACAGAGACCTAAAACAGAACATGTACAGACAACAGAACTAGAGACAGAGACCTAAAACACAACATGTACAGACAACAGAACTAGAGACAGAGACCTAAAACACAACATGTACAGACAACAGAGCTACAGACAGAGACCTAAAACAGAAAATGTAGAACAGAACTAGAGACAGAGACCTAAAACACAACATGTACAGACAACAGAACTAGAGACAGAGACCTAAAACACAACATATACAGACAACAGAGCTACAGACAGAGACCTAAAACAGAAAATGTAGAACAGAACTAGAGACAGAGACCTAAAACACAACATGTACAGACAACAGAACTAGAGACAGAGACCTAAAACACAACATATACAGACAACAGAGCTACAGACAGAGACCTAAAACACAACATGTACAGACAACAGAAAGAGACCTAAAACAGAACATGTACAACAGAACTAGAGACTGGTTAATAATATGGGAAAGACACCAACAGAGCTCCAGGAGAAGGCAACATATAGTCAGGCATATATACATATAGTTGGTTGTGGGAATATGTCAAGAAGATGACTGTAACTGGTTCCCTTGTTGGTCTCAGCTATGAAAGCATGTCAAATTCATTTATGGGACTGACAATATAACAATGATTATACAGATTGGCTAAAACAATGTTTCAGCCACTTGAAAAAGGGAAAACAAATGTCAACTAATAGTACTAATACCTAACATGTTATGCACATTAATGTTGAACAAAATAAACTGAATTGTTAAAATAGCTAGTGAGAAATTAATTTTTAGCAAATGGTTAATTTAAAACTTTCCTATAGTTTTAATTTATATATCAAAAATTATCTTATTAATCTTTGAGAAATGTAACATTTAAACAGAATGAGAATGCATCTAAGCAGAATAAGTATTAAATATATAGCATGTTAGTTGTTAATTACTGAGAAATATTATGAGGTCTGATTTGTGTTCCTGATAAGATAAATATTAATTATATTATATTCAATATCGTCCATTTCTTCTTTAATTATTCTGAAAATGTTAATCGTAGGTTTAATAAAATACCAAGCTGTGAAAATAATTATAACAATGTATAATAACGTAACTTATAAACACTTTTCATCAGTTCTACAACGTAGAGTTAGAAGCAGAATAGAATTTAAGAGTTCTGTATAAACTGTATTTCAGTTTTACCTGAAGCACAACAAGTTGAACAACCACACCAGGCGAGATATGAATAATCCTAATAATTGCGAGAGCTCCCAGTAAACGAAGTACTGCCAATGTAAACACTAACACGCGGAATCTCCGACAACCCCCACCTGCCCGTAACGAAAAACAACGCAAAGTAATAGATGAAATCCCTCCCCAAAACATTCAACCATATGGCGAACAACAATGAGAACAGCAAAGAAGTTAAAACAACCCGTCCCAACAACAACCGCCAACAAAGGCCAGATCCGGGACCAGACAACACTTACCACTTTCTCACTCTATCGATCGCATTTATCACACGTTTGATGTCCTCTTTAGCCCGACTGCGGGTTTCTGCTCTCCCTGACCGAGACAGCATGAGGAAAAAAGGTTGATTTTGTAATCGTAATCAACGTACAGTTGGTGGTGGTGGTGCCTTGCAAGAATTGCTAAGTGCAGACGCCGACAGATTTCCTCCACGGCGATAAAAATAGCCGGATTAATGGCTGAGATGCCCGGATGAGTCACGAGGACGGGTCACATGGTCGGCCTTCACGTCTGCTTCACTACGGCACGCGCGCGAACGAATGGCGAGGGCTGGAGATTGTTAAGGGTTGTTGGTTGTTTGAGTGCACGCTTGGCCTGGGCTGGAAATTGTTAAGTTGGTGGTGGTCTAAATACAGGTTTGGCCGAGGGTTGAAAATGATAAAATATGCTTACAGTTGATGGCAATGTAGAGGAATATGGCGGCGCAGACACGATACAATACTGTTACAGTTGATAGTAATCTAGAAGAATATATTGTGGGGTAAAGACAGCTTTACAAAATACAACGACGGAACACTGAGAACGTTGTTACGACAAGCCTTCATCCGTAAACAGCAGGTTCGCCTCAATGCTCCTTGTGAGACCTTGCGTTTCGAAATTGTAATTTGTGAAGCTGCCCTACAGCTTCGCAGTTTTAACCCATTTCATTTATATCGTAATATTGAGGAATACAGTATATAGCGGCACATGGAGATGATACACAACTATTACAATTGATAATAATATCATCGTCATGTGCCTTGCCGACTGGCATTGATGATCATGCCTCTCCACATCTTGCTATCGCCCACGACATGTAACAATTCGTGTGCTGACTCCTTTCTGTGTCAAGACAAAAGACTGTCAAGAATGTTCTCATGCTGTCTTCCTCTGTCTCACTTTCCATAAATCTTAAATTATGTTTGTCACAACATGTTCCAGATTTTATCTTCTCATATACTTCGACACCGCAAGGTACACGAGGAACTTGATGAGAAGAGATGAGATAAAATGACCAGAAAATGAAGACTGTCTCTTTCTGATGTTTGTTTTTTTTTTAAAAATGCTGTGTGCTCTTTGCAAGACGCTGCTATCAACCGCAACCCTATGTTTATTTTCTAGGCAATTCTATGCTCGATAGTTTGCCATTGCTTTCTAAACGAGAAGTCAAAGTTTAAGTCGAGACTGACCTGTGTAAGGATTGAACTCATTGTTTCGCCGTCAGCGCTCCGGAAGTTTGAGTGTAAGCGTATAAACCCACCTGTCACGTGGACCTCTTGATATGGGGTGATACATGGCGATGCGTGGATATGGTACAATATAACTACAGTCGATGGTAATAAAGTGAAATTGTTAAGAAGGCAGAAGATGATATAAGATGTTGACTCGCTTTGAACTTAAGCGTAGTCCATACATGTGCTAATATTTCTAAAGCACTGGGCTGATGTTTGCAGTGGATTAGCTTTCCTTATTACCAGTGTCCCTCGCCATCAGGTGAACCCACTTCGACTTCAGAGGTACTTGTAATTTACATCCCCAAGTCAAGAACAAGAAGTCAACATAGAACCTCCAGCTGATTGGTGTAAGGCTTAAACATAATATTGCTTTCTAAGAATGGACACCATAACATCCAGGTAATAACCATTGATGCTTCGGCTCTTTCATGAAATGTAAGGTGCAGATGCTGATTGTTACAGTAACATACTGGTTGTAAACATACGTCTCCGTCCTCTCATACGACGCCTCTTGCTGGAACCACATTGATATCCAAGCTAAAAGTTAGTAGCATATTCTTTACAGGACGTCGCATCATCCCCGGCATTTATTGCCTGTTTATTATTCTTGGCAAGTTTATGTGCAGTAGTTTGCATTTGCTTGCTGAAGAGAAAATTTTTTTTGTTTGTTGGCATATCCTTTACAGGACATCGCTGTCAACATCAGCATCTTTCAGCTGATTGTCGATTTCTTGGCAAGATTACGCTCAGTAGTTTGCCATTGCTTTCTGAGCGACCGGCTCCATACTCTCATAAGTCACTGGCGTGACTCGAACCGCTTCCAATTATCGTGCGCTCACGTCAACCACGAGAGTATTCGGGGTTACGGAGAAAGCTGCTAACGCCTAGGCCTAGGGAGACCGGCTTCTGAAGAAAGGGTACTCATAATATCGTATGAAAACTAGTACAAGGCAACCTGCTTCCGAATCACCCGCGGTATGCGGGATTACGAACTGCGTCCGTAAATCTTCGTTACAGGGCCACCTCGGTCAAACTTAAGCATCCTTTCATATGATGTTTCGTCTGCTATTGTATCTTCATACAAAAATGCGATCATGGTTAGTCTTCAGAATGTCAGGGATCCTGGTTGGTGGACATAATATAAATAACTTACGTTATGCTGATGACACCGTCTTGATAGTAATAAAACAGAAGCATGCTTGCTTGCTTGTGTTCGTTGGCTTGAGTTCCAACGCGAAGTCCTGTATGTGAGTATCCGTTGTCCCATGTCTGGCTTATTGGTGTGCAGACTTGTGGTTCCTCGCCGTACAGGCAGACGCTCTCCGACTTCGGAGGGATCGGCGATCCTACCGACTTTAGCCAGGACCCCGAAGGGACCTGTTGCCCAGGACGCTCGACGAGGACGCGTCAATAGGTCTTGGCCTGTATTATAACCCGGCCCTGGTGCCTTGGAAACACCTCTGCGTCCCAAACAGAAGCATTATTCAGACAGGATATCCATGTCTGCGGCGAAAGACTAACGAACACAATTCGCAGTTACGCATACTGTTCCAAATCAGCTGCAGTCGATTCGGAAGTAAATCGGCTTGTGTTGATTTGTTACTATGGTACAAGCTTTGGTCGTTGAGCAATGGCAGACTACTGAACGTATAGCGTATAGCGACGTAAATGATATGCGACTAACTTAAACATATCCATGTAAGTCTTTGTAAGAGTTTGAAAAGTTAGCAGTATTTTCTCTACAGGACGTAGCAGTCAACTCCAGCATTTTTTGTATGGTTGTTTATGATTCCTAGGCAAGTTTACGTTCAGTAGTTTACCATGGCTTTCTGAACGACAGGCACTCATACCCTTGTATGGAAACCAACGCACGGCAGTCTGCGACCAAATCGCCCGCAGCTGTGTTTCGAACCTCTTCGCTACAGAGCCGGCTTTGTAAGAGAGAAATCTATATTTGGTGCCCACACGTGTCACGTGGGGTTGGGGATAGTGAACGCAGTTTTACAATCTCGACATACCGGGTTCGAAGTCTGGCGATTTGCAAGCAGATCACTTTGCGTTATTTTTCACAACTGTATGAGCGTCGACCGCTCAGAAAGTAATGGCAAACTACTAAATGTACAATTTTATTGAAAATCACAAATAGTCAATAAACGCTGAGGTTGAATGCGGAGTTCTGACTATGGCGTACAACCAACCCTAACATGTCCTTATATTCATTTTGAACTTTACGCTTTGATTTGAGTCAAGACCCAACATCATAACACTCCAGACGTTCTCCGTCCCCATCTTCAACAGCCAGCAAAGAGTCCCAATACTAATGGTACCAGTAGCAGTCTGATTATGTGTCCGTCAGGCCTTTCCACGGAATCCTGAGTGTCGGCCTGGTCTCCTCATGAGCATGTCTTCTCCTGAGTGAACTTTACACAATCCGCGTGAATCAGATATTACGATCGCTCTGGTGATTCGAGTTCTAGCTGGCCGCCTCCATCTCCAGGCTTGAGGAACTAGAGCTACATGCTGCATTCTGCTCAGCAACGACCTTCCACCTGGACTCTAGCTGAGAATCCCATGTTAGGTTTCTCTCCACGATGAATCAACCACTGGCAACATTTCTATTTGTAGTTGCACCATTCATTCATTAAGTAGCATGTCCTTTGCAGAACCTCGCTCTCATAACAACCTTCCGGAAAACCTCTCGATCATAAGCAAGATGTCCCACGTCCGATACACCCATCTGGAGATCATCCGCCACACCCTGCATCCATCTTCTCTTTGGCCTTCCTCTTCCTCTCTTCCCAGGTATATACCCCTCCATTATTGTTCTCTCCAAACTTTCGTGACGTTTCAAGTGACCAAAATATTTCAATTTTCTTTATTTTATCGTCTTTAATAGCCACCCTTCTTCAATATTCAGCTCTTGAAGTATGGATGCATTTGTTCTTTTCTTTACCCAAGATATTCTTAGAACTCGTCTATAACATTTATATTCAAAGGCATTTATGCGCTGTTCAGTTTGGTTAGTAAGTGTCCAGGTCTCACAGACGTATGTTGCAATGGGAAAGATGCATGCTCTTAAAAATATAATTTTTGTAGTTCTGTCTGTCCCACTCCATAATTTATTCAGTTGTTTTAGTCTTTGAAGAGCAATTGATAGTAGCCGTTTAATTTCTTTCATTGTGTCACCGTTGTTGGTAATCAATGACCCAAGGTATTCAAAATTGTCCACCACCTCCAATTTATCTTCATTAACATATATTTATTTCTCCATTGTAATTGTATCTGAATGCATTATCTTTGTTTTTTGCTATGTTAAGATATAAGTTGTAATTTTCACTATTCACTTGGGTTGAGACTATTAGATTTTCTATACCATTCTGTGTTGTGGATAGCAATACTGTATCATCAGCATACCGAATCTCTGGTATGTCTACCAATACTGTATCATCAGCATACCGAATCTCTGGTATGTCTACCAATACTGTATCATCAGCATACCGAATCTCTGGTATGTCATGACCACCGATATTTAGGACATCATATTGCCTTGAGTGACGTATGGTTACATACTGACGTTTTATTGTAACATACATTATTAGTCCAGTCACAAGTCACAGCCTATGAAGGAGGTAGTCGGCGGTGCGCTGGAGACACCCGGCCGGTCTAGTATGTTTGTTCGGGTAGACAGTATCAATAATATGCAGGGGTTTGTATGCAGATGCTGCTATGTGCAGGAATTCAGATGAGTTATAACTCCAGGATGATGGTAACTGCTATTGTGTGGCTAAGATATTATACATTATAATGATACTGCCCATATGAACGCGAATTGTTATTTGAGGATTATCGCTTGCTATAAATGGATGTAAGAAATATATATTACTGAGACACTTGTTCTCGCGAGGAGGCTGGTTATTAGGATATTGCTACGATTGTACTTATTTGACGGAGATAGGCCTTATCACTCATAGTATAGATCGCCGTACGTGTACAATAAATGTCTTATATTGAGGCCTGATTAATGGCTTGTCCCGCAACTGCTGCGTTGAGCATTACCGTTAGACTATCTCGGTTGCAGGCGTTTCATATTGATTATTGGAGGTCATATGTTTGTTAAGCTTTCGTGATAGATACGTCACAACACCGATGTACACTGTCTATCAGCTATGGGGTTACTTTTGAAGTCGGAGTGGGTTCGCTTGATGGCGAGGGACACTGGCAATAGGGAACGCTCATCCACATTCAAAGATCAGTCCAGTGCTACTAGAAGTAGTAACGCATGTATGGCCTACGCTTGCGTTCAAAGCGAGTGAATGTGAAACAACAACAACAACAACAACAACAACTGTGGAGTCTCCAGTTCTGACATCCCTTTACACCGCTCTCTAGGCTCAGTTTCCAGTGAGAAGGTGACCTGACGGAAGATGTTCTTTTGTCTGCCACTATCAATCCATTCCTGTTCCCCGAGTATCTGTTTGACGGGGGTAGCATGCCAAATTTCTTCTCCCTGCGCCATCATGACCTTGCTGTCTTTACTCGGTTGTCTTTAAGATCATTCGGGTCACCGCGCAATGGCCATCTGGCATCGTTGGTGACCTGCATGTAGGTCTTGGTCTGTGCCTGGGCAAATCTAGACTTCGTCGATGAAAGCTTGCGTGTGTATCCGATCGTTCTCATGGGAGTATCTCGTTTACCACCCAAGACAATTCACATTACTGCATTCTGGACCCGTTCCAGTTTTTCACTCTGTCAAGCAGATAGTTCCGATCCGATCCAATTTGTAAAAACAAAAACAAAATTAAAAAAAACGTATCACCTCGTTCAACCTGCTGCGTTGGTTATAGTTGTGGTGGTTCAGTGTGCGTATTTAGCTTCTCTCGTCTTGTGTCATTTTTTTTGTTTTTTGCGCTAGCTCGCTTTGAACTCAAGCGTAGTCCATACACCCTATTTATAGTAGTGATGGACTTAATTTTGTGTGTGGGTTAGCTTTCTCTATTAACAGTGTCCCTCGCTATGAGGCGAACCCACTCCGAATTCAGAGGTACTTGTGTAGAGGTTGATTGATTGATTGATTGACTTAGGAATCGACATCACATAATTCGGGGCATTCCCATAAGCGCTCCGTCCCCATCCTCAGCAGCCAGCGAATAGTTCCAACACTAATAGTACTAGTAGCAATCTGATTATATGTCCGTCTCGCCTTTACTCTGAGCGTTGAGCGTCGGCCAGATCCCCTCGTCACTCCTCGCTGTCTCATTCTTGCCAGACCATGGTAATCCATTTGCTCCTCCGAGGTGTGCACGTGCTCCCACAAGACCGCAACCACGTCTGCCTTGTCATGTATCAATACTCCACCAAGTTTTGCAGAGCCAGCCAATCTGTCCGCCTGTTCATTTCCCAGCACACCGGCATGCCCCGGAGAAAAGATCCAGGCGATGCTTGTCACCTGTGACCTCCGAAGCGAAGCAAGCCACTCCGCACGAAGTCTGCCCGTCATCACCCTCGTCAGCATGCTTTCTGAGTCAGTTACAATCACGATGTGTGTGTGTCGTATTCTCCATCCAGCGGAGAGTCGCAGTGACCGCCTCCACCTCCATTCTTAAGCTGGATGTTGTGGCATCATATGCCAGGCTCTCCTGCCCCAAACGTCGACCATTAGCTTTGGCTATGAACCCCCAACCACTTCTCTCACCTCTTGACACCGAACCATCTGTTTAGATAATCACATCACCCGAGTGAGCATTATCCTGAATTAGTTGCTGGATTTCCACTTCCGTGGCCCCTGCTGGCCACTCCCTGCACTCCCGGCTTAATGTGATAATAACTCTGCACAAGTCTGACTGCTCCACTGGCACTCTGACCCACTCCTCTCCACGCCTAATGTTCTCCAAGGGGCACACCTGTCTGATCGTATCCTCTGCCTGAGCCATCCATGATTCCCCTCTTATCAGTCGCTGACCCTTAACTGCGTCCAGCGCCTCATGCAGTGGGTAGTCTGTGTCTGCAGCTACTCTGAGGTATGCCTTCGCCTGCATCACCTTGAGCCTACCAGCAACAGTCGGCAGACCAAGGATGTAACGCATACACACTACTGGGGTGTCTCTAGTGCATCCCAGAATGACCCGCATGGCTTCGTTCTGTATGCGCTCTAACTTCACCAGCTGACTCTCTGAGACAGTGAGCAGACCTAATCCATAATCAATTACTGAGAGGATCAAGTGCTGGTATAGTGTGAAAAGCATTCTCTGCTCTGTGTTTTTGTAGAGGTCTGTAGAGTGTAGAAGTTTGTGTAGAGGTCAGCGTAGATAGTGTTACAATCTTCTTCTTCTTATAGTCTATGCAGTGTAGCACTGGCTATCATGTCTGTCCACAACCCCCTGTCTCTTGTGCTGCCAATCATTTCTGATACCTACGTTCCCCCATGCCATGTTGTCAGACTGTTTGTTCAACATCTTCTCTCTTGGTCTATCCCTGGTTCTCCCACGCTCCAGCTTTCTCCCCATATTCAAGCTTTCTCCTTCTCATGAAATGGAAACAAATAGGTATTTTAAACTCCTGCGAGAAAAAACGAACTAAACATCAACAAACGTTGCACATACCTTACAAGGAGATCCACGTGTCGCGAAATACAGGTGAAAAATCCGAAATCAGAAGCACTCAATAAATATAAAAATGAATAATAAAATAAGATAAAATACACACGAACGCATACAATACGACACACAGACGTTTCGATTCTCAGAATCTTTGTCAATGACAACACAGCTAACAACGAGATACAGCAAACGAAAGACCACAATACACCAACACACGATCTATAACTTAGCCATCATTCTCATCAGTTTCCTTCTCATGACATGCGCAAAACATATGGACTGTCTTCTTCTGATGCGAGTAACCAGTTGTCTTTGTGAGTCAAATTCTTTCAAGATATCTTCATTGCTTTTTTTTTTTTTTTAACGCGTCCACGCTGTTTTCTTCATTCGTCTATAAAACAACATCTCCGTATTTCCCACATAATTCCTCATTTGTCAGCTAATTGTTCATGATTCGCTTCCGTTTATAAGCATGGCTCAATGTAGCTTTTAAGAACGTTTTTTCTCCATCTCGATTGACAAGGATAAACCCAGAGAATATTCTTCATCTTTAAAACAAAATATGCCATTAGTGAATTTAAACACAGTCGCCAAATATACTACAACCATTTCATTTATGGCTGTTTGTGATTTGCAAGACAAATTTACGTTCAGTACTTTGTCATTGTGTTCTGAACAACCGACGCTCATAACACTGTTAAAAAGCAAGGCAAAGCTGTCTGCGTCCTTAGAAAACATGAAACTTGGTCTAGTCAAGTTAACCACTGAGAGTCAAATCTGTGGCATACTGTCCATCGCCCTCCCCAGTAGGTGGGTTCGGAGGAAGAGGACAGCGCTGCCTGATTGAACCGTTGACCTAGACTGGTAAAAGGCATATCTGACAGGCTAAGACATTGACAATTTGGTCGTGCGTCAAAGTATACAAGCGCTGTCGTCATTTGGACATGACATATTCGGATCCCGGTCGGTAACTCATTCATTCATTCAGTAGCATGTCCTTTGCAGAATCTCGATCCCATAACAACCTTCCGGAAAACCTCTCGATCACAAGCAAGATGTCCAGCGTCCGATACACCAATCTGGAGTTCATCTGCCACAACCTGCACCCATCTTCTCTTTGGCCTTCCTCTTCTTTTCTTCCTGGGCATATTTTTTTGTTTTTTTTTGGATATCCTTTACAGGACATCGCTGTCAACATCAGCATCTTTCAGCTAATTGTTGATTTATTGGCAAGATTACGCTCAGTAGTTTGCCATTGCTTTCTGAGCGACCGGCTCACATACTCCGTAAGTTACCGACGCGGTTGGAATCGCCACCGATTCTCGCCGTCGTCACGTTACTTACGAGAGTATACGAGATTACGGAGAAAGACGTGTAATCCTGGGCAATATACCCCTCCATTTTTGTTATCTCCAAACTTTCGTGTTGTTGTAAGTGACCAAAATTTGTCAATTTCATTTCTTTTATCATCTTTAGTAGCCAAACTTCTTTCTTTATTATGTAGTTCATGTCTAATGGGTGCATTTGTTCTTTTCTGTATCCAAGATATTCAATGTAAAGAAATGATATATAGCACTGATTTGAGACTTTTAAAAAATTTCACCAGCCTTTACTGGGGAAATACATAGGTGTATTTTTAATGACTGTGCAGTGTTTGAAAATATTGCCGGTCCAAGTTTTGTATTTACCTATTATGTTACATCAATTTTACAGAGGGTGAATTCAAAACTTGGACCGGAAATATTTCCAAACATTGCATAGTCATTAAAAATACACCCTTTATTTAAAGAAAACAGTGGAGGTCATCATGGCTGAATGAATAAAAGCGCTCGTTCTTTAACATCCTGTGCGCTGATGCCGAGGTAGCGGGTTCAATAACCCCTACACAGGTCAGTTGGACTAACATGTTGACTTATCGTCCTTGACTTGGAGAAGTAAATTACAAGTACCTCAGAAGTCGGATTGGGTTCGCCTAATGGCAAGGAACAATGGTAATAGGGAAAGCTAATCCACGCTTAAACGTCAGCCCAATTCACTCTCCTGTGGTATGAACAACGTTTGGGTTCAGGACCGTGCGGTAGATTTTTTTCAGTATTTGCAAGTCTTCAAAATGCCGCCCCTTAATGTTTTTTGTTGTTGTTCTGTTCGAAATGGCGCTCCTTACAGATTTTTAATTATTGAATAGTTCAAACTGTATTTTGATTTTGCTGCTTATGCCGCCCCCTTATGGTGCCTCCTGCTGCCGCCGCCTCTCTGTATCATAGCACGGTACGGCCCTGTTCAAAGTGAGCGAACGAAACAAGAAGATATATATATATAATACAAATACATCCAACCTGAGCGCTACATGTGTAGTTAGCAGCCTTTGCTGTGGATTCAACCTGGACCAGTCTTGGCAGGCTGGCGTACTGACGACTATATCAGCGGCTCTTGTATTAAAGCTTCAGGACATTTAGTGACGTGTATGGGAAACGTCAGGAAACATTCACTAATGGTGCCGACGGTCAGCATGGCCGAATAGATAAGAACGCGTGTTCTTAAACACCCGGTGTGCTGATGCCGAGGTTAGCGGTTCAACCCCTACACCGTACAGTTGGACTAAAATGTTGACCTGTCGTCCTTGACTTGGGTACGTAAATTACAAGTACCTATGACGACGGAGTGGGTTCACCTGATGGCGAGGGACACTGGTAATGGGGAAAGCTATCCACACGCAAAATTCAGTCCAACACTACTATTAGTAGTGTGTATGGACTACGCTTGAGTTCAAAGCGAACGTACGCAAAAAAATGGTGCCTACGTTGAATAGTAGGGATATATAATATAAAGGTATTTTAGAATCACCAACTTTAAGATCGTTAAACCCCCGGGAAGGTTAACCCGGTCAATAAATGCCCGCAGAAGTCGGATGTGTCGGCCTAACGGCGCAAGAACGCAGCTCTGCTGTAAACAGGCACAACGCAATCACATCCGAAAAAAAAAAAACTCCGGATGAACGAAGAAGAAGAAGATCGTTAAACAAATTCCAGTGAACCAAGAGGTGAGGAAAAGACATGGGCGCTGGTTAGGACACACGCTGAGAAAACTTGAGGACAATATAACTAGACATTCTCTTGACTGGAACCCATAAGGCAAACGAAAACTGCGGAAGACTTAGAAACACATGAAGAAGCGAATTATAGACTGAGATGAATAATATTGGGAGGATACTGAGGCAGCTGCAAGAGATAACAAAAGATAAGACGGCTTGGCGTGATTTGGTTGAGGTTCCAATGGTGGAACAGAGGGCAGAAGAGGAAGAATGGGAGACAATAAGAAACCTCCAAATGGTGGAGAATAAGACGCGAGGGAACTTCTCCAACAATCGAGAAAGGCAGATTCAATGACACTTACCTGTTAATGAAAGCGAAAGATAATAAAGTCCCTTTTCTGATGATGGAGACAAAATACAAACGGGAACTAGTGCTACCTGTCGATTGCGACTAAGTGTTATGTTTAGATACAATCCGAGTAAGCCATGGTATTTAGCATCCATACACTTTAATATCTGTTGAGAGAGATCGCGCGTTCATGGCGTGACCTGAGTGCTGTGCCGTCACATCCGTTAACTGATTAATTGCCACGGGATCATGAATCGTCTTATTAGAATTTCCCGTAATTGCCATGGGCTTATAAATCAAACTACAGTGTATAGTTAAAATACAAAAACAGTAGTTTCCCCTATGCAATTCCCTTTAATTTAATAAACAATACAACATGTCTGCTACAACATTAACAACCTTTAGGTCATAACTGTGATACACCCCTTCTTCCAATTTTTCGCTATCCGTTTTTGTTAAGTCCATTGGCACTGAATCTGTTAACCTTGATGCTAAACCGACAATGGAAACGGCGAGCATAGCGCTGCTCAATATGTGTATATTCCCAAAGGACACTGGAGGCAACGCACAGCGGACACAACCAGCCGTTGAAAATCAATGAGCCAATCAAGTTGAATCAAGTGCTGTTTCCACAATGAAGGCTGGCAGCAGTGGATCTCAGACATCTTCCGCCTCTCTATAACGTCAGCTGTTCATCCATCTCCCGAAGTTATCTCCCCACTATTTCGTCGCCTCTCTCTTCCGACGACGGCGTAGTATTTGGTTTCACACGTCGGTCATTTGGAGGTGTATGTTGACCTCTCGATAGGTTTTACACGTCGGTCAATTGGACTTAATATTAACCTCTCGTTCGGAAACAAAGGCAGATCACCGAACGTTAAATTGCCTAGCATGTCACAAACAGCCATGGTGCCGGGGAAGATCGCAAAGTCATGTAAAGAACAAGTAATTGTGTAGACCTCTCCTGGCTCGAAGGCCATCGGCGTTTACATTAGTGTCATGTCTCTCCAAGTGGCAAACATATTTGACTTTCTTGTTTTCATTATTTCCATCTGCTATCCTTCCAATTTCACCTTCCCAGAAGGGATTAATTTGTGTGTGTGTTACCGTGAAATGCGACCACATCATCGGTATTCTCACTCGATCTCACAGAATGTCATAACCTGTCATCTTCAGGTGTCTTGATTCACTGTATTCTAATGTTTTTGCAACATGAAGTTCAAAGTCCTCCATTTTCATCTTTAGTAATTGCGAAGTGGCCCACGATTTATGTCAAAATGATGCCACAGAAAATATGCATCTTCTCAGATTTGGTTGATCTAGCTGTGGTGGTAAAAACTCAGCCGCGGAACAAGTACGACAAGAGGCTTCCGATCATCAGAAGTATTCCTCCCTCGTCTAATGTTTCGACCCTTTTACCTATTTTACACTCTCAAGGGTTAGGCCCGCATCGCACTTACCCCCCATTGACATTTCTATGTCTATTTGCCCAGCCTTTGGCTGTTTTTAAATAGGCTAAGTTTGTGTGTGTGTGTGTGTGTGTGCCTTCGTTCGCTTTGATTTGAAGCGTTGCCGATACACGCACTACTACTAGTCGTATGCGGGATTACGAACTGCGCCCGTCGCCACACAGCTGGCTATAGTCCACTTCTAACCATTTTATCGTTCGATTACATAAGCCCCCCCCCCCTCCCAGAGCGGGTCTCATCCCGCGTGGCTAGGCCAATCCCTGGGCTTGTGACGTTATTGACCTTTAGTTCATTTACCCGATTTAACTACACATCCGGTTCATTCAAGTCGCTGATAGTTATCAAATGGGTTGATCATTTAAGACGTACTCAGCCACAACAAGGATACAGATAAGTAACCTTTGTATTGTTATGTAGTGCGTTTCATGTAGTTGTGTTGGTTTGTGTTTGTTCTGTGCTGACGAAGGCTTTAGCCGAAACGTCCATTTTGTTTACTGTAATCATGTTATAGTAAAGCTCACAATCTACTTCTTGATTTTGTTGGGTGATTTATTCATTTACTACTTCTATTCAACCAACGGGAGTAACTATGACTCTCTTAAGGTAGCCAAATGCCTCGTCATCTAATTAGTGACGCGCATGAATGGAAGCCTTGCTACAAACCTTTGAGAACAAATTTTTAAGACGCATCTTTGGACCCATTAGGGATACACAAAGTGGAGAGTGGAAAAGAAGAAGTAACAAAGACATTTATGATCTGTTTAAGTCCCCGCTAATCACTGGTATCATGAAGGCTAATAGACTACAATGGCTGGGGCATATAGAAAGAATGGAAGATAATATGGAAACAAAACTTGCTTACACTCAGGAAATAAATGACCGTAGACCCCGAGGTAGACCAAGAAGACGGTGGAGAGATAATATATATACAGACCTACAAGCACTTGGAATCAACGACTGGCAAGAGAGGGTCAACCAAAGAGATGAATGGAGACGGATTGTATCTGCAGCAAAGAACCTCAATGGCTCGGAACGCTGAAGAAGAAGAAGAAGATGAATGGATTAATGAGATTCCCACTGTCCCTATCTACTATCTAGCGAAACCACAGCCAAGGGAACGGGCTTGGTAGAATCAGCGAGGAAAGAAGACCCTGTTGAGCTTGATTCTAGTCCGACTTTGTGAAGACACATGAAGGGTGTAGCATAGGTGGGAGCGCAAGCGTAATTGAAATACCACTACTTTTATCGTTTCTTTACTTATTCAGTCTCAGTAGAGATATGTTCGCAGCAGACGAGCAATATCTCTGGCGGGCCTATTCTCGCCGGTCGCGAGATCCGCACAGTGGAAGGATGGGAGATTTGCTCGCAATATCTCCTGTGGTATCTCTGGCAAGCCTATTCCCGCTGGTCGCGGGGTCCGCTAAGGTCAGGCGGAGAGTCTGACGATAGTGCACACTTTACACAGGTCTGGACACTTGTGATTGACAGATGTGCGCGCCCTTACGGTCCAGGCGCGTACGAGGCCCTCACCTGTGGGACTTGGCTGAATGCCTCTAAGCCGGGTCCCGTGGGTTCCAGGGTCTGGCCATCACTCGCCACCTGCTCGTGGTGGCGAGGTCTCGGAGGTTGATGCTGAGCCGCCAGCGTCTGCAGCCTACCTTGTGCCGGACGTATTGGTTACCCATTCCTCTGGAATACACAAGGGCTAGGTCGAGAGAGGGAACATGTCGTTTGGGCACCACATGTTTCTCTGAAGCTCTGCCCAGGCATTGTGATGGAATATTGGCCACATTCCAACTCACATACTTTGGTCTGTCGAGACTGCAAGGTGCCACTCACTTCTAGTGCACTGGACTGCCGGTCTCCCTGGCCTAGGAGTTTATGACTTTCTCCGTAATCCCGTATATTCACGTATGTAATGCAGCTGCATGAGATTCGGTAGCGGATCCCGTCACGTTGGTTACTTACGGGGGTATGTGAGCCGGTGGCTCAGAAAGTAATGGCAAACTACTGAGCGTAATCTTGCCAAGACATCAACAGCCGCTGAAAAATGCTGGTGTTGACTGCAATGTCTTGTAAAGGATATGCAAAAAAAAGTGCACTGGACTAATTTTTTAAACAGTGCCCGTGGTTGTTAATTACGGAGCCAAGGTGTTCACAGTTAAAGACAATTTCACGATCTCCCTTGATTTAAATACGACATATTCTTCTGTGTATTTACGCTTCGAGGACTGGCTTCAATGTTCTAGCTGCCTAATCATCGCCTGCACTTATGCCCCATACTAAAACAAATGTACAATAACCCTGTCTAAATGGATCCAGACGTGCACGTCTTGTGAAGTGGTATTGACCTCATTATCCCGTGAGAAACAAATGGTCAGTGAACATATGGGTTTATTACCATAATCTAAATATGGGTTTATTACTGACATAAGCCTGGGTCATTGACATTGAGTTGAGTGACCGGGCATGAGGAAGAATGGAGATGAGAGTGGGAGACAGTAAAGTGACTGACCTGGCTATGAGAAAACAGCCAGTCCTGAGAAATAAAATAATGGGAAGGGTGAGCGTGGACCCCAGGGGATGGGGGAAGGACAGGGTAGCTTTGTGTGAAGTCAAGGGACTTCAGGGCAGTTGATGTGTAGATGCCGAACTGATCGGTAGTCTAAGGAGAAGCGGAGTTAGAGATCTCCGTGTTGTGTTGTTCTCCTAGTGGTGAAGACAGGCCTGAACCAGAGTGGGTTCTATAGGGAGTGAGGCCTAAAACCCAGAGTGGGTTGCATAGTTGAGCAGTGGCTCCGACCCAATGTGTGGGTTGTATTGTAGGATATCCAGCCGTGGATAGTAGCTGGATTACCTGTCTTGTGGATTTGATAAGAAGCAGGCCGTGAGAAGGCATTGATGTGTGCTGGTTAAATTGTGAGGAGGATATTTATATTCTATGGATTACATTGTTTCTGGATGTATATAACATGTTCCGTCTGTCCGTCTTATTTCTGGAATAAATGATTATGTGCGCCAACTCAATCTTGTTTCATGACTGGTGAAGGTGCACTTCTGGGGTGAATTGGATTAAGAGACAGTTAGATATCTCAATTGACACACCATGAACATCGTTACCTAGACAACGACCATCACACGACAATATCAAGCAAAGATCATCAAGAACATTGATATTATCATCAAGAACGACGTGTGACAATCTGGGAGCTCGTCGCTTAGTAAGGAGTATCTGGAAGGCTACATATGGTCAAGAACAATATAGACATTGGTGTCATTCTGAGATATTTGTGGGCTCTTCGCTGAAAGAGAGGAGTTATTATCTGTGACCTCGTTCCATCAATTTAGACAGTACTGCGTCAAGAGATTAACAGCAACTCTTTTGTGTGTGTAAGACGCCACATCGAAGAAAAACTGTCAGCGCGCGGGGAAGATTCGCGGCAAAAATCACAAGCGAACAGTCAGTTCACGTCAAGTTCACTACAGGTGAATTGGATACCAACCATATCGCTGAAGCGATGGGGGGTGTCTAAGATTTAACGCAGCACAGATCGACCGGCAGAGTCGATTGCAGTGACAGGGGTGTCTAGTGACAAACAGCACGGAATGTCGGGTTGAGAGGCCAGGCGCAGGTGTTTATAGGTCAAGAGACAGAAGTGCTAGCGGACAGCACAGGTAAATGTCGCGGGGACAAAACGGTGTTTGCAACAAGTGCGGTCAGTCCTAGTGTTGGTGTGTTTGACAGGACAGGATTGAACCAAAGATTGAAGACAGCGAGCAATTTCGTCACAACATCCTGTGCGTGGTGAGAAGTTTGTGTGTGTGTGCGAGGCAAGCGCACCGTGTTGTCGCAAGTTGACTGGTCAAGATTTCTCGACGCAGTAAATAGGACGGGTGGAGACACCAGCGTCCATGTACAGGGGAAAGTTACGTTAACCCCTACCACAGCCGTGCTAGGGCAGCAGTGGAAAGTGTGATTTTCCACGGAAGTTAAAAAAAAAGAGCAGCCGTGTCGGGGCTGAGAGGTTGGGTGGAAAGTGTTTTTTGTATGACGGAAAAGTGTCCGGTCATTTTACAGACAGTCAGTGTGGATTATTGTGACAAAGAAGACTGAGGTACTGACTTGAGGTGTCCGGCAAGGTCAAGGTTGGGGACAGTGGAAAGTTACTGGGATTTTCCACAGGAGATCGGGATAAACAAGGTTGTTTTGAAAGAAAGCCAGACTTGATGTTTCGTCTTTGTTCAAGCCTTTGTCATCATTATTCTGTTATGAGCAAACAGTTTTAACTTATCGTCATCGCAACCATTGTCGTATTTCTTTGCCAATAAGGATCTATATATCCAAATTTAAAGCGCTGAACATTGGCTGCCATTCTCCTTTTCTTTTTGGTGAATCTTGTCGGGTAACGGCAATCCAGAACATTTTGGGATAATTACCATCATCTTCAATTCGTACGACAATCGAAAGAACACTTTGGATTATTACTGTGGTGCCACCACGTACAGAGAAAGTACAATAACGTTACGGACTGTGTCGAGACAGAACAGTTTGGATATCACTATCATCTTCAACTTTTGTCGACAGTTGGAACTTGTGATCACCACGTGAATTCAATAACCACTCAACAAAACAAGAAGTCGGTTTGAAATCTAGCGTCGTAGACATTTCCAGCGGATTGCGAATAACTATTAACACGAACAAAATAAGAACTTTTGGCGACGGATTAATAGGCACATATTTGTCGGCCAACCAGTTACACATTATTTTTTTGCTCCCATCGTCATATTTATTGTTGTCGGGTGTTACGCAATTATTTGTATGTGGTCCAGTGTTTGTCAAGAGTAGGGGATTTTTGTGTTGCTTCTCGAAGGCCGGGAGGCGGGGCGAAAATTTATTTTCTTACTGTGCACCATGTGTGTTCTGGGAAGTAAATCGTAAGGTCGGTTTGTTTGATTCTGCAGTGAAGCAGGGTGGTCCTGGATTATATACCGTGCCTTTTGGGTCTAACGTCAGATCTGTGTATATTTTCAGTATATATTCCTTTTCTTTCTCTCTTTCTTTTCGTTATATTTACATATGATATTTGCTGTGTTCGGATATATATTATTATTGTGATCTTTCGTCGTATCTACTGTCTAGTGGTCTGAGTCAGTGTATATTTTACGCGCACTGTGGGTGTCCCTACACAAGCTTGTGGTTGTTACTGTAGTTTATTTCTTTGTGATCACCGTCTCCGTGTACTTGGCTTGTGAGTCTAACGTTTTTATAGAAAACACTTAGTGTTATCATTCATTCGTTTTGTATATGTATTTATATGTATGTTTAACAATATTTCCAGAAATGATATACAACTATTTGTTATAGATATATGCCAGGGAGCATAGGTGATATTTTCCCTCACTACCTAGTGCTTATAGAGTGACTGGGTGAGTACAGAGTGATATTTTAGCACTACGAAGTTACGTGCACAAGGAGTGGTAGTGTACGTATTGAAGGCACACAAAGGACTAGTAGCAGAGTCTTTACATTTATAGTTGGCTGACAGACAGCAACGTGTCCACAAGTACAAGATGCCTACTTTAATGGACTATATTGAAGCAGGTGAACGAATAGGCCTGAAGGGTAAAGAGTTACAGGAGTATGCCGAAGCAAAAGAACAAAAACAGACGGAAAGAGAGGAGAGGCATAATGAACGCGAGGCAAAGCGTCTACAGGAAGAGAAAGAGACGCAAGTAAAACTAGCTGAAATGGAAAACAAGCGTCTACAGGAAGAGACACAAGTAAAACTAGCTGAAATGGAAAACAAACGTCTACAGGAAGTAAAGTTAGCTGAAATGGAAATTGAGAAAGAGAAGATCAAGTGTCAGATGCAAACTGAAATCGAGTTAAGAAAACTAGAACTATCTTCGAAGGGTCAAGGTGAGGAAAACAGAAGACCTTCACATCCCTCACAGCGATTGAAACTGCCATACTTTACGGACCGGGATTGTCTTGAGGCCTATCTTTCGAGATTCGAATCATCTGTGAAAACTCTAGGGATCCCAGAAGCAGAATATGGGATGCGACTTGGCGAGTTTCTTACGGGCAAGGCACTAGACACCATGTTCAATTTACCTGTAGAAGAAAGGAACAACTACACTATCTTACGTCAACGTTTGCTGACAAAGTTCCAACTCACTGAGCATGGATATAGGACAAAGTTTAGACAGTTAGTGCCAGAGACAGATCAAGATTTCACAGACTTTGTTAACACTGTAAAGAATACATTTAACAAATGGATGGAGCTCGCAGAAGTAGGGAAAGATTTTAATAAATTAGTAGATTTAATGTTAAGAGACAAGGTAGTATCTGCATGCAATTCTAATTTAGTGGCGTTCTTTGAGGAGCGTAAGCCAAAGGACATAGACACAATGTCTCAGTTAGGGCAAAACTACATGACTGCACATCCTAACGTATCTATTGGAAAACTAATGAGTGAGGAAATAGTCTGTGCAGCGTACACTAAACAGGACCAGAATCCAGTCATCAGACCAAGGGCGAAAAGTGTGGATTCAGCACAGAAAGGTGAGCAGCAAGAACTTCAAGATAATGGTTTCCGAGGAAACAATGTTGGTAGAGTAGGACGGTACCCATATAGAAGAGGGAACTTCCAGAGACGTCAAAATTATGCCGGATGTTGGAATTGTGGGAGCTGGAGACACAAGGCAGCACAGTGTGATGCACAACCATCAGATGGACCAACGAACAACACTAAACGGGAGATTACTTGTTTCAAATGTGGAAAGAATGGGCATGTCAGCCATCAATGTAGGATGAGAGAAACAGAGCACTCAAATGCAGCGCAAGTAATTGAGACGCTGAACAATGAAGATTGTAGTGGATGCAAACCTCTTTTTGAAAAAGACAGTCAGCCAATCCTAATATGTGGTCACACAGTTAAAGCAGGATCAGCAGTACATGAAGGAGGAAGTCTGAAGATGCATCATGGGTTTGTTAATGATAGGCCAGCGTTAACAATTAGGGATTCCGGATGTACGTCTATCGGAGTGAGGAGAAGTTTAATAGATCCCTCGGATTATACAGGGAAAAAGATTAGATGCATAACATTCAACGGCACAGTAGAGTTCTACCCATTAGCCATAATAACAGTAAAAACACCATATATCACTGGAAGAGTGACAGCGTGTGTTTTGGACTCACCAGTGGCTGATTTGATCATAGGAAATGTTATAGGAGTTAAAGATTGTACAGAAGAGGAAGTAGTTTATTGGGACCGAAAATATAGTGTAAGCAGTAATGAGGTAGTTACCACAAGAGAACCTAAATTAGAGAGTATAGCTGAGGTAGAAGAGGCACTTGAAGTAGACACAGGAACTCAGGACAAGGATAGTACAGCTGAGCAGATGAGAATGGATCCCAAATATAGTGCTAGTGAATCCCAGAGACAAGATACTACTCTGAACAAATGTTCCCAAGGGTGTAGGAGAGTAGAACATAGGCAGTCAAAGAAAGGTAGATGGTGCTTCGAGAGGAAGAACAATGTTCTCACTCGCAGGTTTTCAGATAGTGGAACTGCACGTGGGCAAGTAGCAGTACCTTTAGCACACAGAGACCGATATACTAGAACAGCTCAGGATAGTGCATGTGCAGGGCACATAGGCATAAGGCGTATGCAGCAGAAAGCAAGGTGCCAGATATATGGGCCAAGATTGAATAAAGAGTTCAGACTAAACAGAGACTCAAGTGTAACGGTGCAATATGCAGATAGGAAAGTTGAGTCAGGTCAAAAGAGTGTTCGCGACATTACTGACCCAGGGCTAGGGATAGCAAACAGATGTTGTAATTGTAGAGGTACCATGAGTCATGGGTACATGAAAGGTAGACACAGCATCGACAGGAATCAGAGGTGGGTTAATGCAAGAACAAAACCACCTGATATAGGGTCGGTACACAAATAGTATTGTGGGGTCGTGAAGTAGTAAGAGACCTGTGGGTACATAAGTATAATGCTTTCCTATAATGTATTATTATTATGTGATGTATTAGTTCATGCATTGATACACAAGATAGAAAGATGGTTGTATTTATGTGTGATGAATATAGGAGTGTACTATGAGCATTTGATGTATTATTTAGGGTGGTAGCTGGAGTAAGGTGCAGCCATACTTAGAGCTACCCAGGCTATATGTCTGGGTCACATGTTTAGTAAGTTTTAGTCTCCCAATATTTGAAAACGAGGTTTTCTTTTAAGAGGGGGGTGATGACATAAGCCTGGGTCATTGACATTGAGTTGAGTGACCGGGCATGAGGAAGAATGGAGATGAGAGTGGGAGACAGTAAAGTGACTGACCTGGCTATGAGAAAACAGCCAGTCCTGAGAAATAAAATAATGGGAAGGGTGAGCGTGGACCCCAGGGGATGGGGGAAGGACAGGGTAGCTTTGTGTGAAGTCAAGGGACTTCAGGGCAGTTGATGTGTAGATGCCGAACTGATCGGTAGTCTAAGGAGAAGCGGAGTTAGAGATCTCCGTGTTGTGTTGTTCTCCGAGTTATGAAGACAGGCCTGAACCAGAGTGGGTTCTATAGGGAGTGAGGCCTAAAACCCAGAGTGGGTTGCATAGTTGAGCAGTGGCTCCGACCCAATGTGTGGGTTGTATTGTAGGATATCCAGCCGTGGATAGTAGCTGGATTACCTGTCTTGTGGATTTGATAAGAAGCAGGCCGTGAGAAGGCATTGATGTGTGCTGGTTAAATTGTGAGGAGGATATTTATATTCTATGGATTACATTGTTTCTGGATATATATATATGTTCCGTCTGTTCGTCTTATTTCTGGAATAAATGATTATGTGCGCCAACTCAATCTTGTTTCATGACTGGTGAAGGTGCACTTCTGGGGTGAGTTGGATTAAGAGACAGTTAGATATCTCAATTGACACACCATGAACATCGTTACCTAGACAACGACCATCACACGACAATATCAAGCAAAGATCATCAAGAACATTGATATTATCATCAAGAACGACGTGTGACAATTACCATAATCCAGATATGGGGTTATTACCATAATCCAAATATGGGTTTATTACCATAATCCAAATATGGGGTTATTACCATAATCCAAATATGGGGCTATTACCATAATCCAAATATGAGTTTATTACCATAATCCAAATATGGGTTTATTACCAGTTGAGCTGAGCTAAGAATTAACATCACTGCACTCAGGAAATTTCCATATGCACTCTGTCCCCTCGTTCAACAGCCATTGAAGAGTCACACAGCTAATCGTTCTCCACCGCTATCTGATTGAAAGTTCTCCTGGTCTTCCCTTTGTTTTGAGATTCTTCCAGAACCACTGCCAATCCCCTGCAATCTCATTCTTTCCAAATATGTTATTACCATAATCTAAATATTCCTTAAAGCTTGTAAAAGGGAACTTTACTTTTAAAATTTGTGTTTTATTATGACAGCAACATTCTTCAAAGCACCTACCCATTGGTGCTGAAGCACACAAGCCTTTTATACCCCTCAATTTTGTGTTAAATGTTATGCAGTCACCTTTACTCATGCCAGAACATTCCAGAAACTGCAACTATCTTTGCACAGCAGTAGCAAATGTTTATTTACATACATGTTGAAAACAGATTTGCTTCAAAGATATGTTTCATGCATCCCCCATGAAGCATTATGCACATATAAATATTTGTTACTTTCTCATGAATTAATTCTATACTAGCTCATAAATCAAATCAACTTTTGATTGATTATCTCAATTACAGTCAAATTTGACCACACACACACAAAAAGAATTCTAAAAAAGGGACCAATCATATGGCATAAAAGAGCTCTGATCGAGCAGGGACCAATCAAATGGCTTACTCATAACCAACTCTGAACAAGCAAAGTCCAATCTAATGGTTGACACATCAGCTCAAGTTAAACTAAAGACAATATTTGGTTGATTACCTCAATTATCACCATAGCTGACCTAATAGGTTGAAGAAGGACCAACCAACCAACCAACCAACCAACCAACAGACAGGGTAATACCAGCTTGAAATACATTGCTTGAAATACATTGAATCAGTGAAATACCTCCTTGACTATATCCAACAAATCAACTGTTCACTTGTGACTCCATACATACAATATTTTTCTATATGTAAATGTGAACGCTTGGGTTATTTAGAGATAACTGATCAATGTATAGGTTAGAAATACTTTTCTAAATACACATGAAAGTGCACAGAACATATACAGATAACTGATGGAACGTTCAGATTAGAAACACCTTTCTAGAGACAAATGAAAGTCTTTTGGACATGTACAGATAACTGATCAATGTACAGGTTAGAAATACTTTTCTAAGTACACATGAAAATGCACTGGGCATATACAGATCATTTATGGAACATATGGATTAGAAACACCTTTCTAGAGACAACTGAAAGTGTATTGGGCATGTACAGATAAATGATGGAACATATAGATTTGAAATATTTTTCTAAAGACAAATGAAAGTGTTTTGGTCATACAGGGTTAATAAAAAGTGCATGTCCTTTGCAGGACATCGCAATCAACCCCAAGCCCAGGATGATTTACTAATACTTTTAGAGACAAATGGAAAAGTACTGGACACGTATGAATAACTGATCAACATATAGATTAGAAATACTTTTCTAGAATAAAATGAAAGTGTTTTGGTCAAGTAGGGAAAGCTAATATATGCATAGGTTAGAAATACTTTACTAGAGATAAATGAAAGTGTTTTGGTCATGTAGGAATAACTAATCAACATATAGATTAGAAATACTTTTCTAATGACAAATTAGAATGGTCTGATCATATAGGGACAACTGTTATAAGTTAGAAATATTTTTTATAAATATGAATGAAAGTGTTTTGGTCATATAGAAATAAATGAAAGATGGATAGATTAGATATACTGATCTAGTGTGTTCTGATCATTTGGGGATAACTGATATAGGTATAGGTTATACATACTTTTATAAATATAAATGAAAGTGTTTTGGTCATGTAGAAATAACTGACAAACGTATATATTAGATATACTATCTTGAGACAAATGAGTGTGTTTAAATGATAAAGGGATAACTAATATATGTATATGTTAGAAATACTTTGTTAAAGACAAATAAAAGTGTTTTGGTCATACAGAGATAACTGATCACCATATCTGTTATACTTTTCCAAAGACAACTGAAAATGTACTGGACATGCTAAAGATAACTGATCAACGTATTGATAACAAATACTTTCTTGAGACAAATGCAAGTGGTCATTTAGGAATAACTGATTTATATATCGGTTAAAAATACTTTTCTTAACTGATTCAGTGCCAAACAGAAAAGTAGGTTAGGACCAAACATGGTACACAATCAAATAAATAAGTATTATAATGTAAATTTCTATTCACTGAGCATTGAAATTGAACAAGATACCAAGAAACAAAACAAAAAACAATGACCCTAGTATGGCGATATTAGTATCCTTCTGTCAGGTCACATTTGGCGAAATATAGGGTATATTTTTAATGACTGTGCACTGTTTGAAAATATTGCTGGTCCAAGTTTTATATTTACCTATTATGTTGCATGAACTTTACAAAGGGTGAATACACAACTTGGAACAGGCAATATTTTCAAACACTGCACAGTCATTAAAAACACACCCTATATTATCCTATGGCACTGAATCAGTTAAGATAAATGAAAGTATTTTGGTCATGTAAGAATGTGTGGTCAACGTTTTCTTCTTCTTCTGCCTTTCATCTCGTCATGGAGCAATGGCTCTCAGCCAACTTAGACCTAACTTTTAGGTAGAGAAGCTGCAAAATCCAAGACAAAATCCAACACAAGGACTAAATTGATTGCTACTAAACCACAAACATTCATTAATTGGTGCCTACGCAAAATAAAAAGACTAACATAGTATGAGAGAATCACAAATGAGGAGTTTATGGAGAGGCTAGACAAATAGCATGAATCAAGAGGTGAAAAAAAAGATGCTTGCGCTGGATAGCACTACACACAGAGAAAACTTGAGAGTAGTATAACTAGAACGTGCGTTAGGTCTGGAATACACAGGGCAAAAGGAATAGAGGAAGACATAAAAACATACAGGGAAGAGAAGTAGATACAGAAATGAAAAATATGTGCAAGACATGGACGGAGCTGCATCGGATAGCTAAGGGTAGAACGGCCTGGAGTGGGCTGGTTGAGGGACTAAGTCTCAATGAGAGGTAAAGGATGAAAGAAGATAAAAGGAAAAGTATGAGCAGAGAGTTGGCAGCAACAACATACACGTCTACCTCAGAAGACAAAAACCTGGCACGCCACACTAAAAATATAAAACTTACAAAAGGGAGAGGGGGGAAAAAAACCTATTGCATTCTATCCTGAAATTGTGTATGAGCTGCATATCAAGTTTTGCTTTCACCCACACAATGTCCAACTTGTTACTTTACATATTTCTCTCTTAGGTGTAATTTTAACTCCATCAGTTCCAATCAGTTTTTACTTTCACCCACACAATGTCCAACTTGTTACTTTACATATTTCTCTCTTAGGTGTAATTTTAACTCCATCAGTTCCAATCAGTTTTTACTTTCACCCACACGATGTCCAACTTGTTACTTTACATATTTCTCTCTTAGGTGTAATTTTAACTCCATCAGTTCCAATCAGTTTTTACTTTCACCCACACAATGTCCAACTTGTTACTTTACAAATTTCTATCTTAGGTGTAACTTTAACTCCATCAGTTCCAGACAGTTATGATTTTAACTCCTTTTGGACCCAGAATGTTATTTTAACATAAGTGCATGGAACAGAAACAGTTAAAATTTCCCAATTCACTCCCCCCTGGACCCATCCTAAGGTAACTACCATACACGATTATCTCCACCTTCTCACCCACACTTAACACCAGTAGTCAGTCTTTTCCTCATCTTGAAGGTATTGGGTATATGATGCTCACTGCATATTTGTAAAGACCAATCAGCACTCAATGGGTTAAAAACTTTAGCTGCATATCCTTTATAGGACATCAATCAGCTCTAGCATTTGTTTGGCTGTTTGTGATTTCTTGGCAAGTTTACGTTCAGTAGTTTGCCATAGCTTTCTGAATGACCGGCACTAACAACATTTGATAAAAAGCAATGCAAGGCAGTCTGCTCAATGGACATGTGGTAAAAATCACACCAGCCGCCTTGACGTCCTGGCACCTAAGTTAGGCCTGGCTGACTTTTGCAGCCCAGGTCAATCTTTAAAACAATTCCCGCTTCAATGGGGATTTGATCTCATGACCACCAGGCTGACAGGCAAGCGTACTAGCCACTGCGGCCCCAGGCTTCCCATTCATTCAGATATACTTGCAGAACCTCACTCCCATAACAATCGTCCGAAAAACCTCTCGATCATAAGCAAGGTGTCCCGCGTCTGATACATCCATCTGAAGATCATCTGCCACATCCTGCACCCATCTTCTCTTTAGCCTTCCTCTTCTTCTCTTCTTGGGCATATACCCCTCCATGCTTGTTCCCTCCAAACTTTCATGACGTTTCAAGTGACCAAAATATTTCAATTTTCTTTGTTTTATCATTTTTAGTATCCAACCTTCTTCAATATTCAGCTCTTAGTCGTATGCATGCATTTGTTCTTATCTGTATCTTTCAATGTAAAGAAATGATATATAACTGATTCAAGACTTTTTGGACATCATGTGTTTATTTCCCCTGTTTTTCTGTGCGTATGTATCCATGCGGATACTCAACTGCTAAATGCTGCGCAAACATCAAACAGCTACTTGCACCGGGCTGCATGAACTATTTCAATATTTGCAACCATTAATCTTCAGTTAAAAAAAGAACATGTCATAGAACAAGTAAACACAATGTTAATTACAAATTCAAATTATGACAAATTAATTGTATAGGCAGACAAACAGTAAACTGAAACAAGTTTTGGCATGGGGGGATAATTACATAACTTCATTAGCTACACTATGTCAACATAATTTTATTAAAATCTAGTATGTACATGAATTGTAGGACAACAGGAAAAAACGACATGAAGCCAGTGGTATAGTAGTAGTTAGTGCACTGATATATCAGTGGCATAGTAGTAGTTAGTGCACTTACATACTGACACAGAGGTCCTGGGTTTGATCAGCCATAGTGGTGGGATTGCAATTTTATGACAACCATTACAGCCCTAGGTCTGTCCCAGACTAATAGAATGAGCACCAGAGATTAAGACAGGCATAAAAGCCCAGAGGATTGATTTCATTGCACTGGGTTTGATCCCATATGGCTCACAGGGTGGCCTGCCAAAAGCGCAGTACAAAGCATGAACTCAATAGCTCCAGCGACGACCCCCAGGAGTCTAAGAGAAAATAGCACATGTGAACCGAACGATGTAGCCCGAAATGAGCCCACAACATTTTGAACACAAGGCAGGTGGTATAACTACCTGGCCACGGAGACTCCCTGAGTGCCAACTGTTTTGGGCAGCTGACGTAAAGTTGACCACAAACTGTCGTATGCCCCCTGGTCACTGGGCTGGAGCCAGTGGACAAAGAAATACCTAAGTACCATCTGCTAGGAGGCTGTGCTGCTGAGGTCAGCCTTTCCCTCTCCAAGCCCAGAAGCCCCTGCTTCACTCCAGAGTCTGTTGACAAAGAAATACCTAACACCCATGGTGGAAACATGTCCCCCTAGGACTAAACATAGCTAGTCTGTATGTGATGCACTGAATCATGATCTGTAGCATACAGGGAGGCAGAGTGGTCTCGAGGTATGGTGTCCGCCTCAAGTGCTGGAGGACCAGGGTTCAAGCCCCGGTGAGGGCCGGAATTTTGTCACTTGGACTTCTAGTAACAAAATTTCCACTGGTTTCTGGGTAGTGACATCAGACGCCCATGTGCATTGTTGCGCACGTAAAATAATCCCTTGGCAGTTGGATATCGAAAAAGAGTAGCCTAACAGCACTGCCTGGGCAAAATTTCGAGTTAAAAATCTACCCAAAGTATTTTCAGGATCCTCGTTCATGTACTGAGCTGAGATTCTCTGGACTCAGGCTTGATTTAGGAGTAGAACGGAGTACTTATGGGTTACACCCGTGTGCCGTGACGTTGATCCATCGACTAAACTAAACTAAAAGCATACAAATATGCCTCTTTGCAGATGTGAAGTTTCAGCATTACCTCACGAGCTTCTGGGCTTGGAGAGGGGAAGGTGACCTCTGCAGCAGCCCTCATGGAGATCATACTTTGGTACCAGATCATAAGGAAAGTCTCTACATCAAACTCACTGCAATAGATACAAGCTGTTTTCAGGGGCCCAGGTGACCTACATACCAATGTATCGGATTTAACACAGGTCTTCCAGAGGAGTCACTAAACAATAACAACAAATGCTGTTGCCTTGAGTAATCCATTAGAGGTCACCGAACCACTTCTAGTGGTGTTAATGTGCAAAAATAAAAGTGATACTTCACAAATCAAACCAAGTTTTCACTTTTAATTGCCATCTCCACATTGAAAACTGATTGCATTGAGTCTGCAATATCCTCTATCCTGCATCTTCACAGTGCATTCATACTTTTTCCAGGCCGTCTCTTGAAGTTGTCCACCCACATATAACTTAGTCTTCCTCTTGCAAGCTTCCCTCCACCCTTCGCTCCAGAACATAATTCAACAAGAAACAGTGTCTCCTCATTTGGTCTCAGTATCAACTGTCTGACATTGATCTCGTTCAGTAATGATCTCTGCAATTCCAGTTCTTTGAGTTCCTCATGGTTGGTTTTCTACTCCTGCCATATTATTCTTCATATACAATAACATTAATCTTTTGTTCTGATTATGTTCCTATACAATCACATTAATCTTCTGCTCTGATAATCTTCCCATACAATAACATTAATCTTCTGTTCTGATAATGTTCCTATACAATCACATTAATCTTCTGCTCTGATAATCTTCCTATACAATCACATTTAATCTGCTGCTCCAGAATCTACATTTGATCTACGTTTGTTTATAATCAAACAAAGGGTTTCAGGTGTAATATTAAGCTACAACTAAAACCCCAATTTATATACAACATTGCGTTATGAACAACAAAACTTGACAGTAACCCAAGACCTGATCATGAGATAAAGACCTGGTCACATCTACTGGCAAAGACATAAACATATTTGATTTGACACAATAGCTGCACAATGAAAGACTCAATTATTTAAGTCATTATGCTTTTTTTTTCCCAATGAAAACATGCAAACACAAAACATTGGGGAGATCAAAATTTTGGAGTGAAATCTGGAAAGATAGGCATAAGATACTGTACATTGAGATTACATGAAAACAACAGGTTCAATGAAGAAGCGTGCATTGTACATATATACACACATACATACAGCTATGCTTTGTTAAACGTTCATGATATATTTTGTGACACAGGACGTAATGTGATATCAATGTGGTGCAAATAATATTTAGTTGTATATATTTAGCAATGTTATTTTGGGATAAGAAGGCAGAGTAGCTTCAAGTTTAAGATGTCCATCTCCGGTTTGTGCAGACATGGTCCAATTCACTTTGTGGACGGTGTGGATTTTTACAAACAAGACAAAGGCTATTATACTCACACTGATCCCAAGTAGTGAATCAGAAGTCTACCCTTATCAGATAAGGGACTGAAAACATAAAGAGTCCCCATTTACATGTTGCACACATTAAAAATCCCTCAGCAGTTGGAAATTTTAAAAAAGGCAGGTCGAATAGGCCCCCAGACTAAATGTCTGAAGGTGAAGAAGAACAACAACAAGATCAACTGGCGGCTAGAGCGGATTACGTGAGAATATCCGGATACAAGCCGAGGGGACGACACAGAAAGAGTTGGCTAGACGGAGTGAAAGAGACATTGAAGAAATCAAATATGACATTATCACAAGCAATAAGACAAGTAAACAAGATCAAATTACATTTACCATCTCTCTGCAACACTTCACAGCAAAAGCAGTAGGGCAGCAGAAAAAGAAGAAGAAGACGAAGGAGGAGGAGGAGGAGGAGGAGGAGGAGGAGGAGGAGGAGAAGAAGAAGAAGAGTGTATCTGCTTTGACTAAGAAGTGGGGCGGCCACCATTAAATAGGTCCCTATGACATCACTGTGTTTGTCTGCACCGTGATGTCAAGTGCTTAACAGTTTTGACATCCTTAACAACAATATTGACAGGTTACAAGACAATGGCATGGTTATTGTAATTTCTATCACACTTGTAAGGTTTTCATTTGAAGCCCACTCGTACAAAAGATACTGCCAACACACATTTACCTACTTTATCTACATATAGGCTTCTATATCAGCGCCAACTCTGGCTTCTGTCATACACGGATTAACTTTGTACGTCTCATTATCATATCAGGATTTCTGAACTCTTGTACAAGGGGACTTCAAATGAAAACCTTACAAGTGTGATAGAAATTACAATAACCATGACATTGTCTTGTAACCTGTCAATATTGTTGTTAAGGATATCATAACTGTTAAGCACTTGACATCACGGTTCAGACGAACACAGTGATGTCATGAGGACAGTTTAGTTATGGCCGCCTCACTTCTGACATGCACCAAACATCTTTGTCTTGATTAAATGATTAAAATTATATATCTTCTTCTTGCAACAACATAAAATTAATTATGCCTATATATTATACACACTACATTCTACAAGAGCTTCACTCTATGACTGAAACATTGCATAATATGATTGTTTCTTTGAAAGGCAAAGTAACAGTAATTATGCTTTTTATGCTGTATGCACTGTATTTAACCATAGCTGAGGCTGCACAATGGTTCTTCCTCTTTTGCATGTTATCTTCTGATGGAGCGTTAGCCCTCCTATCCTTTACTATCTCCTGCACCTCCCCATATCCTCCATATATTATTCATTGTTCTCTGATTCTCTTCTCCATGCACAGTGGTCAGTCTATCTTAGTGACCTTGCGGTCAAAAGTTCAAATCTCAAACTGTGGTAGGAATTGATGTTTCAACCATTACGGCACAAAAGACAAGCAGCTTTGCAAAATGGGTACAGGATACTTCAGAGAAAGAAAGCTGGGGAGAAACAAAACTGGTCCCCTCACTTCATGCTGCTATATTTCAAAATCGTATGGTAGGATCTATCATGGCATTACTATTAGCTTAAATTGAAAGACAACATGAAACAATAGATGGCAAAGAAGTGGCAAGAGGAACAGAAAATGCTCTGGATCCATTGAATCTGATGTGAAGATACTAGCAGCTCTGAACTGATATCTGTACATCTTGTTTTCGTACATCATTCTCAAACATGCTGGAATGAACTTAATGACAAACGGAAATATTCTGCCACTATATCTTTCATACTTTGCATTTTCAAGTGAAAGAGAAAAGAAGCATCCCTTAAAAACAAATTACACATAAAACAAATGTACTTGGTTTAAAAGTGGGGACTACAGTAATGCAGTGGCTAAAAGGCTTGCCAGATGGTCATGTTTTAAAATCCCATGTCGCGACGTGAACAGAAACAAAAGCGATTACACTGCTGTTGACAGTTGCTTAAAAAGTGACAGAAAACAATTTCATGATCAAATTGACAGTAGATGAGACATGGATTCAGAAATATAACCAACCAATCAAACATTTCCAACATGCAACAGAAAACCTCAGGTCAGCCCAAAATCTGTGAAGCCAAGAGCACAGAAATCTAAGTGATTCTTTATTTTGGGATGCCAAAAGGTGTCCCAATGAAAGATTACCTGCCTCATGGCAACATGGTTAATGGACTGCACTATGAAGATCTGTCTGTGTTACCAGGGCCCACAATGGAGAATAGTAACACTGTCACCTAGCCTGCAGCTCACAAATGGTAATCAAGAAGGCTTGGTCTTGGGGCCGGCTACTCTACCCCATAGAAAACTGACAAAACCCAACCAGCTATGAACAAGTTTGAAGATCATCTCAATTACAAGTGCCATGCCGACTGGCGTAGACGTTCATGACTCTCTACAGATCTCGGTCTTTGGTTTTCTGGATCAACTCTGCTGTTGATATTCCTCCATGCCACCGTCACAATCCATCCAGCATCATTTCTCGTGGTCTACCTCTGCCTCTCTTCCCCTCGATCTTTCTAGCTGTCATGATGTTCTCCAACGCCTCTCTTCTCATCACTTGAGCAAAAAAAGCTGTTTGTCTCTTTCTTATTGTTGCATATAATCTTCTAGTTTCATTAGCCTCTTTCAGGCATTCGTTGTTAGTTACTTTGGCAGTCCAAGGAATTTGCAACATTCGTCTCAGGAACCACATCTCTGTTGCTTCCAGTCTCTTCCTAATCTGTTCATTTACATTACAAGACTCACAGCCATACAGCAAAACAGGTTCTATATAGCACTTCAGCACTCTCTTTCTTACATTCAATGATAGTGACTTATTGCATAAGATATTCTTCATTTTCTGAAATGCAGCCTTTGCTTGCCCTATTCTGCTCTTGGTCTCTGTTGTGCATCTTCCATCTGATGTTATAAATGTCCCTAGATATTTAAAACTATCCACTTGGTGAAGAATTCTCCCTTCTATGTCTATTTCACATTTGGGTGTCATTTGTTTCTTTGGTATCACCTTTGTTACTGTTTTCTTGATATTCAAGGCGAGTCATTTCTTTGCACTCTCTGTTACTACAATGTCCAACAATTGCTGTAGATCTGTTGCATTATCCACTATCAATACTGTGTCATCTGCACAGTGTATATTATTTATATTATAACCTCTGAATATTATTCCCGGCTTTTCTTGGATCTCTCTCATTATTATTTTGCTATAGAGGTAGAAGAGGTCTGGTGACAAAACACATCCGTGTCTTGAACCATTGTGAAGATAAGGAAAAAATAATACATTAGCCAACCTTGAGAACAGGAAGTTGTTCTAGGAGAGCCATAACATCATGCAGAGAAAGCCACAAGGAGTCGGGATTGCAGACTTACTTACTTTCACTTAAAAAAAATATCCAGAAGTGGGATCTGGAAAGTTAAAACTTCACTTAAATGGTAAAAGACTATACAGATGGTAGAAGAAATGAAATATATGATCAGCATTTTGCGATTATGCGAAATATGGTGGAAAAGAGGAGGCAAAAAGCATCCAAGCATAGGTGAAATTGTGCTAATCAATATGTGATGTGTTATTGGCTATTCCTTATATATACCAATCAACATTTCATGTTTGATTGTACTTCCTACATTTAGTCAAAGCATACTCAAGAAATGGGACAATATATATATTGTGTGTATATCTGGTATCTGTGAAACAAATAATGTGGTTTTGTTATCGTTATCTTCCCTACAGGGCAACTATTGTGATGACCTAGATTAAATGAGTTACTATACTATTTTGTGAATAGATATTTAAAACCACTTATTTTGTCTGTCCTGAAGATGTGGATATACAGACGAATATGTCGTATTTCATGGAAACAAAAACACAATCAAATGCAGAGGTTCTAGAAAGAATGAAGAGAGAGAGAGAGAGAGAGAGAGAGAGAGAGAGAGAGAGAGAGAGAGAGAGAGAGAGAGAGAGAGAGAGAGAGAGAGAGAGAGAGAGAGAGAGAGAGAGAGGAGAGAGAGAGAGAGAGAGAGAGAGAGAGAGAGAGAGAGAGAGAGAGTTGATGAAAGAAATAGAGGCAAGTGAAATATTTCAGCCACATTAAAAGACATGATACTCTTATAAAAACCATACTGGAGGGCAAGGTTGAGGGCAAGCGAACAAGAAGCAGACAATGATACAATTGGGAAGATAACATCAAGAGATGAACAAACATCAGCCTGACAGAATGTACAGTCAGGGCGAGAGACAGTGTTGGAGAACCATTGCATCCAACCTTCATTGTGGAGATGGCACCTGATTGATTGATTTTGTCTGTAAGTAGAGGACCCTTTGACATGCCTGGATGTGTGTTTGGCATATGTTGCTATCCACATATTTGTATAGACTAACCAGCACATGACGGGTGAAGTGGTCAACAGACTAACCAGCACATGACGGGTGAAGTGGTCAACAGACTAACCAGCACATGACGGGTGAAGTGGAAAAGACAAACCAGCACAGGGGGGAAGTGGTCAACAGACTAACCAGCACTGACGGGAAGTGGTCAACAGACTAAAGCACATGACGGTGAAGTGGTCAACAGACTACCAGCCATGACGGGTGAAGTGGGTCAACAGACTAACCACACATGACGGGTGAAGTGTCAAAGACTAACCACACATGACGGGTGAAGTGGTCAACAGACTAACCAGCACATGACGGGTGAAGTGGTCAACAGACTAACCAGCACATGACGGGTGAAGTGGTCAACAGACTAACCAGCACATGACGGGTGAAGTGGTCAACAGACTAACCAGCACATGACGGGTGAAGTTCAACAGACAAACCAGCACTGAGGGTAAAAGTTTTAAACAGACTAACCGCACATGACGGGTGAAGTGGTCAACAGACTAACCAGCACATGACGGGTGAAGTGGTCAACAGACTAACCAGCACATGACGGGTGAAGTGGTCAAGATCAACTGACCAGTCTACTTCCCAGGGGATATCCTGGCACACATTTGGGGCTGGGTTCACCTGGGAGCCTAGGTCAATATTAAAATATTGCCTCAGTGGGGATTTGATCACAAGACTCCTGGGCCAGCATGATAGCCACTGCCCTACTGCACCTCCCTATATTTAGTTGTAGCAAACATTTATTAATGTGTTCAACTCATTCGGTCCCAGATGTCTGTTTCTGAACCAGTTAATTTCATCAACCACGTTTAGCACCAAGCATAATCAATCTCAGACGAGCAGTGTCAGCATAGTTGATAGGGAACTGCGCTGATAATGCCATGAGCCTGGTCAGACAAGGGTTTAACACCTGCATTTGTCACCTGCCAACAGAAGACCTTTCTTCCGTGCATTCAGGCCTACAAAAAATGATGGCTCTATCACATCGCAGACCCATAGCAAGCTCCTGCTTCGGGACATTTAAAAGAAATAATCTCAGTTGCAACAGCATCCTTGCTAGATGCTTGCTTGATATCTTACAGTTCAGATTTCATTTATAAAGAAACACTTCTACTGTGCTAGTGAAAACCACACACAATGCTCATCATTGTCCCATGTGAACTCACAAAGGAAACAGAAGGCTCGACAAGAGTTGAGTCGAGTTAAGAAAAGACATCACTGCACTCGCTTCCCCTATGTGCTCCCTCCTCGTTCAACAGCCAGTGAAAGTCATACTACTAATCGTTCCCACCACTATCTGATAAAGTTTTCCTGGTCTTCCCTCTCAGTTTTGAGATTCTTCCAGAACCCCCGCAAACTCATGCTTTCCACTATGGGGGTTTTTAATCTGTTCCTCCGCCTTCTCCACTGGTCCCACAAAGCGCATGACATAGGCAAAATACACCAAAGGTGCCCTCCCTGATAGCCTACACTGTTCATTCCTCATACACCCGCATGGCCAGGCAAAATATCCATACAATTCTCCGATCTGTGACCTCTGAAGCGACGAAATTAACCCCATTTTTTCCAACCAACCTAAAAAAATTTTTTTTTCCTTCTCCCCAACCTTT
>JACEFZ010010998.1:385000-427525 GCA_014155875.1 Cepaea nemoralis | reverse complement strand
CTACTGATACGTGCATGTTCTTTTGTATTGACGCCACTTGTCCAATGAGTTAGTTTGCCTTAATGATTGTATTTTCAAGTTGGTCTTCGGATTAGGAGTTGAAGTCGCATATTAAATTGTATCAAAACCTAGCGTCGGACAAATAACTAAGTAACCTTGAGTGTCACAATAGCGGGATGTTAGAAGTAGCTAAAATCTATGAATTTTTCCGAACATGCCAGATATTTCAAATAGCTCAAAAGCAATGAATATGTCCAAACATGCGAGATATTTCAAATGTTTCTTAGCTATAATTTTAAAATATATGATACGAACGACTATACGAATGACTATATGAACGACTCATGATGTAATGTTCTTTTGGTGATATGTACAATGAAGGTAACATTTATGTTCATTTGACCTATCTCCGCGGGCCGCAACATGACTCCCGGCGGGCTGCATGCAGGCCCGCGGGCCTCGTGTTGGCCACCCCTGCTGTAGTACAATGTTTTAAAAGTTTATTTAATTGTTACGCACATTATTGCGAAAACACAAATACGCTACAAAACAAAAACATCGGGCAAAGTACATGAGCACAGATGTACCAGCGAATCAATGAGTACACATCATCCACTGCAAGATGAGATCAAAACGAGGCAGGGTAGCAGGTTAGAGCGAGGAAACACATGAAAGGGTCAGGTCGAGGATTGGTTTGTAGAGTTATTTTTCAGTATTTACTGAAACGTGCTTGCTCATTAGTATTGGTCCAAATTTTATAATGTGTGGGTTTGCCTTACCGCCTTCCATTTTCGATCTCATCTTCTGATTTCTGACCTATCTTCCTATAATGTAATGCTAATATGTCGAAAATTCACCTACAAGTAGATCTGAAGCAGTTAGCTGACAATTACAATCACCAGTCTTGACTCACAATGTAATCTTCTGTCCTACCCTAATGAACTTGTAGACGTTCTAAACGCGTACACACAGAGTTAAGAGTGAGAGCAACAAGACAGTCTACGACAAAATGTTAGGGACGTTCATTTGAAACTGGTTCCAATAGCTTTATTACAAAAGCATCATTAACAGGTGTGGTACAATTAAACAAAGCATTCATTTTGAATTCGTGAATTCAGCCCCAATGGAGGGGATATGTGGTGAATTTATTTCCTAAAAGGGATTATAATTATTCCGCAACAAACTTCAGTGGTCATTAGAACATGAATGTGAGTATTTTATTTCTGTCCCGGATAATTATGGACATTAACTGCTTCGCACTGGAGAAGAATACCCACCCGCAATGCCTAAAGGAAGACTATAATTAATTAGTTTAATTATCAGTACAAACTGCTTTTGATATGTGGTTTTTTTTCTATGCCAGGTATAAGGTAAATAGTATAATGGTGGTTATGTTATGATATATATATATATATATATATATATATATATATATATATATATATATATATATATATATATATATATATATATATATATATATATATATATATATATATATATATATATATATATATTATTTTGACACGAACTCATTATTTTTGTGTCAGGTCTTAGTCAGATATTACTGAGCTACCGTATAACAGTAGACGGTACTACCTGCTTTCTGTTAGCGCCGATCGTTGGGTGGCGCTTACCAAACCCGACACCCCACATTGTGACAACGGCTTAGGGCGGAAGAGCGCAATTGGGAGGGTACAAGCCTTACCCTGGTGCGAGGAAATGCAAGCTAAAGACAAAATGTCATTGCAGGGCAGACGAGGCCCTAACAATTGGTTGGCAGCTGGTCTAGGATCGAAGCTCCGACAGGCGGGCAGTTAGAGCATTGCTTTGCTGATCCGGCAGCTTCTGCAGCTTGTCTTGTTCCAGATGTAGGGGTGTTACCTTTCCTCTGGAGTGAACTAGGCATGCCGACAGAGAGATCATGCTGCATGGGCAACACATGATCTCTATATTTTAGCCCAGGCGTTGTGCTATGGAGAGGCAATAACTCCATCCCTGGTCTTAACTGGTCTCGGAATCAAAGCGAGAGGCAACTGTTACAGGTTATAAGTCCCTGTCAATTGGCGTAGACATGGGGCGCCACGCGTTGCCTCTGACGGTGGAAGACACCTACAAGTGTCACTGATCAGCTACCGCCCGCCTCAAGCTGGACAGCCCCCGACCGGTCTACCATTGATATGATATTCTTATTGCGAACAATGCAAGAAAAATGCCGTGAACAGAATCAACCACTGTTTATTGCCGTCATCGACCTCACAAAGGCATTTGATTTGGTCAGTCGTGAGGGTCTATTCAATGCACTAAAGAAGATTGGCTGCCCAACAACTCTTCTGTCCATTGTGGAATCGTTCCACACAGGCATGAAGGGTATAATCACGTTTGATGGTAAAACTTCTGATGAATTTGAAATCAAGAGTGGAGTTAAGCAAGGTTGTGTACTAGCTCCCACCCTCTTTGGAATATACGTTTCACTTCTACTGAAATATGCCTTTCGTGATCAATTCACTCACCCTCAGATGGCGGCCTTTACAATGCTCAAAGATTGAAGGCCAAGACCAAAATTAGGAGGGTACTGATCAGAGAGTTGCTTTTTGCAGATGATGCTGCAGTTACGACCCACTCTGAGGAAGAATTGCAATGTCTACTATCTGCATTCTCCAATGATTGTTCTGAATTTGGTTTAACAATTAGCAAAAAGAAGACACAGATTATGGCACAAGGTGCACATGGGGTACCATCAATCTTTATTGACGACGCCGAACTAGAGATGGTAGACCATTTTACATATCTAGGATCAGTGGTAAATAGCAAATTATCCCTCGATCAGGAAATCAACATCCGGATTGGTAAGGCAGCAACAACAATGAACAGGTTAAGACAAAGAGTCTGGGAGAACAGGAAGCTTACTGGAAAAACAAAAGTCCTTGTCTATCAAGCCTGTGTCCTTAGTACTCTTCTTTATGGCAGTGAAATCTGGACAACTTACTCACACCAAGAAACACATTTAAACAGCTTTCATATGCGGTGTCTGCGAAGAATTCTTGGTATTAAGTGGCAAGACAAAATCACAAATACTGAAGTATTGGAAAGATCAGGTTGTGTGACAGTTTATTCCACGCTCAGTCTTCGTAGACTTAGAGTGATAGGACATCTTAGGAGGATGGATGATGGTAGAATACCAAAGGACATCTTTTTTGGTGAATTACAGTTGGGTAAGAGATCTAAGGGTCGGCCTCTACTATGATACAAAGATGTGTGTAAGCGGGACATGATTGATACAGGCATTGATAATGCACATTGGGAGCAAGTCGCCGCTGAACCTGTTGCATGGAGGGAAAACATCAGAAATGGAATAAAGACAAAGGAGCAAATTATTGCAGATAAGTCACACACCGAGCGTTTGAGACGTAAGATGGTGCATGATGGTGGAAATGGCCACGTGTTCACATGCACCCTCTGTGAACGGACATTTACAGAGCGAATTGCCCTTATCAGTCACATGCGCTACCGCCATAGGTAAAAGTTATTATGCCTTTTTAAAGCACAAACTATCGTCTGTCAAGACGGCAAGGTGACAATGATCATTTTTAAAGAATTATGCATCATGGTTGGTCAGAAGAAGTCGCCGTAAGCATTCAGGCAAGCATCCCATATCTTAGGTAGGCGGAGAGTGCCGTCCGCAAAAAGAAAAAAAAGGATTGTGGTTGATCACTGAACCAAGTGTTCACCGCGTTCATTACGTCTGCATCTGCGTGAAATCGTTGCCCCTTGAGAGCTTTTTTAGAGGTCCGAACAAATGAAAATTACATGGTGACAAATCAGGACTAAAGGCTGGATGTTGCAGAATTTCCCACTTCTTCCAAGTTAATGATTCCTGCACAATCTTTGCAGCGCGCGGACAAGCATTATCGTGCAACAAAATCACACCGTGAGGAAGTTTGCCGGGCCGTTTATTATTGATGGCTTTTTGCAGCTTTTCTTGTGTTTCCAAGTGGTGGGTAGAGTTGGTGTTGATACCAGGTTCCTTAAAGTCGGCAAACAATAGCCCTTCATGATGGTCAAAAAGAGCGCTCAGTGTAACCTTATCAGCGGAAACATGTAACTTGAAAATGTTTGGCTTTCGGTGAAATAGCCTGCTTCCATTGCATGCTCTCTCTCTTTTCCTGCTCGGCTTAAAGTGGTGACACCATGATTCATTGCCTTCCACTATGCTGAAGAGAAATCCATCACACTCCACTCTGTAACGCAGCAAGTGGTTCAAACACCATTCCATGCGTTTCTATTTTTGGTGGTCGGTCAACATCTGTGGTACCCACTATGAACACACCTTCCGATATTTCAGTTTCTTACGAACGACGTTTTGAATTATTCAAAATGACACATCAAATTCTTTTGCTAGCGAACGTATGCTTCGACAACTGTTCATGTGTATTGCTGCATCAGTTTTGGCGATGTTTTATTTCTGTTGCAACAATATCCTCTTGACCCGGCCGTCGAAGATCTGTCGTGAACTAACGTCCTTTCCGAAACATTCGTGCCCAGTTTATCACTTTTGTCTTCAACACACATTTGTTACCGTACGCTGCCTGTATTCTTCGATGAATGCCCACTAGTCGACATCCTTAAAATTAAAGAAACTGAATCACTGCTCTTTGATCTTCTTTGGACGGATTTTGGATAAACCCGACCATTTTCTCAACGGTCAGAAACAGAACTTATGCATCATGGGACGATAAGCACGTGCTCTTTTATTCATTGGTCAGTACTTATCACATGACCATGACATGATCAGGCTGAACGTACGCAATTACGCTCGGTGCGGTACGAACAAATTTCAAATGAACGCTAATTATAAATCTAACTGTAGTGTAACGCTTAGTCGCGGAGATTGCTGTATATTCGTTGCCGTATACTTTCTAGGTAATGATGGTCACTGGTGTGATGTATCTGGTTTGCAATGACAAAATAAGCAGTTCTATTCTTATCTATGGTTAAGCAGTTAATTTTTTAGACCTTATATTCTTTCAGTGAACTAATATTGTGTCTGGTATTATACAATAAGAAAAGTAATATATTTATTTGTAAAAGATAATAAAACAACAATTAAAAAGATAGTTTGATTACACAATTACCGGAGAGCTTCCTTGAAAAGAGGCAAGTAAAATGTTATAAAATATTTGTTTTTATTAAATAACCACTGATACATGTCTGAGTTCAATAACATTAAGGAGATTGACCTGATAGCATTGCTACATTATAAACAAGTACACGGGGTGAAAGGGCATTCCCCGGCACAACAAAGAAGATAAACGGGGAAGGTTGTGGAGCAGACAGTTGAGATTGGGGGTAGTGTTGTGTGGAGCCTGGGGAGGGGCTGCAAAGAAGGTTAAAAAGACAGTGAAAAACATTGACTGGGGAGAGTGAGTGTTGGGACCCGACAAGTGTAGCTCGGTGGTCGGGGAAAGTGAATGATAGGGGAGTTAGTGATAGAACTCTGCCCTGTGGTTTTCAGTGATGGGAATTCTAAGACTAAGTATTAAAGACTGAGCCCGGTTATCAGCAGACTTAGTGAATTGAAGCCTAGCCCTAGAGTGGGTCGGATAGTTAGCGGAGGCTTAGATCCAGTGTGTGGTAGATCGAGTGAATTCAGGCCGGGAATAGTGGATAGTAAAAGCTGTCGTGGTGGATGAGATTAAGCAGGCCTTGAGAAGGCAGTGTTATTTGAGTTATAAGCTGTGATGAAGATATATTCTGAGAGAATTATTGTTTCTGGATTTACGTGGTGTGTGGTTCCGTGTTAATTCATCATTAAATGTATATTGTGTGCGCAAACTCAATCTTGTTCACTGACTAGCGGATGTGTGTTGTCGTGGTGACTTGTGGTGTGAGACAGGTGGATAATTCAGCTTCCACTCTGCGGTAATATAGAAGGAGCAGTATGACCTAGACAACGATCAATCTTCGCTTGATATCTATTTTATGAATAAATAGCTTTCGTTAACTCCCGTGCTGGATTTAATATGAATTTATACTAAAATTATTTCCCCTTAAAGCCTCAATTCCTGTAGTGCATAGTTTCCCAATATTTTATTTAATGTTATTCACAGTATTGCGAAAACAGAAATAGTCAACAAAATGTTAGTGAGCACTGAGACTAATACCTTGAAATATAATATAATCATGATCCTCATAGTCATCATCATGTGCAGTGTCAAATGGCATCGACGATCATGCACTCCTTTATCGGTAAAGTACATGAGTATATGTCTAATAGCGAGTCAGCGAGTGCACAGACAGCATCCACTGCACGATGAGATCAAGAAGAGTCAGGGTAGCAGGTTAGACACAGGAAACTAGAGCAGTTTTTGGCCGAGCACAGCATTCGAAATGTCTGTTAACTCGAGGACATATGTTCTCGTGAAGGATGGAAACAAGTGCAAGCAACATGTAGTATGTATTTTTAGTACACATCAGACTGGATAGAAGTGAAGACAACAACACCCGATAACGTCAAAGGTAGAAATTTAAGTCTTTACATTTGAATGTTCGTTTTATGGTAAATAGCCATCTAGACAGATGGGACTTGTTGGACATTCTAATACACTTTTAATGTGTTCACTTGATGGCCCCTCGTAATGAGCATCTGTCTACACGCGAGACAATAAGTGCACAGCATCCACTGCACGGTGAGATTAAGAAGAGAAATGGAAGCAGATTAGAAAGAGGAAACTACTGGAAGGGTTAAGCCGAGCACAGCATTCGGAAGGTCTGTTCACTCGAGGACATAGATTCTTATGAATAATGGAGACAAGTGCCAGCAACATGTAGTACGTACATTTTAGCATGCATCAGACTGGACCGAGGGTGGAGACAACATCATCCGATAATCTTAGAAGTAGACGTTCAAGCCTGGACTTGTAAGAGTTGTTATTAGGGTAATTAGTCATCTAGACAGAGGAGTCTGTTGTTGCACATAAGGGAGCACAAAGGATTTTACAGATCATGTCGGAGAAACTTCTATGAAGGAAGACTGTGGTGTTATCGCCTTAACACAAGAATTCTGACTATGTAGTCCATGGAGGTAACTCTAGCAGTGACCTGACTGGCGACACATATTTACCCGACATGGCAGTAACTAAAGCAGCAGCCTGGCTGAAGACACAGAATGTAACCTGACATGGCAGTCACTAAAGTAGTAGCCTGACTGGATATATAGAATGTAACTCGACATGGCAGTAACTAAAGCAGCAGCCTGACTGGAGATACAAAATGTAACTCGACATGGCAGTAACTAAAGCAGCAGCCTGACTGGAGATACAAAATGTAACTCGACATGGCAGTAACTAAAGCAGCAGCCTGACTGGAGATACAAAATGTAACTCGACATGGCAGTAACTAAAGCAGTAGCCTGGCTGGAGACACAGAATGTAACCTGACATGGCAGTAACTAAAGCAGTAGCCTGGCTGGAGATACAGAATGTAACTCGACATGGCAATAACTAAAGCAATAGCCTGACTGGAGATACAAAATGTAACTCGACATGGCAGTAACTAAAGCAGTAGCCTGGCTGGAGACACAGAATGTAACCTGACATGGCAGTAACTAAAGCAGTAGCCTGGCTTGAGATACAGAATGTAACCCGACATGGCTTTAGCTTGATGAGGGTGGAAAACATGCTTTGCTCTCATGTATACTAAAATCGTTCAATATACATTATTTCATGCGCCATGTATTCTCATTTACACTTAGTTTTATTTGAACGGGTTTAACAGTATCACTGAATCTTTTATAAACCAAGTATTCTTATTCAATTTTGCTTTCTGAAAATGGTGCATTTTATATATACCTACATATTATTTCATACAAGGTGGCACGTGGTGCTTCGCCACGGGATAAACGACCGAGGCCAAAGGCTTACTCAGACGGGACAGAGGTGTAGACAAAGACGTTTGTGTTCGAGGAATGCTTGAACGAGTGAAGAATTGACAAGAGTGCATAAAAGCCCGAGCTGGGAGTATCTGCTACAAGTTGTGTGTGTGTGCTGACTGCGAGCGCGAGTATATAGTTAGAAGAATATACGATATACATGAATTGTGATGTCATGGTATTATTATGAACATGCTATATATACTGTACACATTGTAGGGTTGAAATGATGTATATGCTAAGTTGAATAAACGAGCAGTATATTTGAACACACTCACGTAGTTGATTCTGTGAGACGTGATATGCCAGACCTCAGTAAATAAAACGAGGCACTGACACGCACACCATTTAAGGTTTTCATTTGAAGCCTCTTTGCAATTTGACGATAAGGGGTTGCGTGATCGCCTACGCCATTTGACAAGGCACATTATGATGAAGCTGATGATATAATTCAAACCATTAGTCTCAGTGTTCACTAACATTTGGTTGTCTATGTCTGTTTTCACAATAATGTGCACAACATTAACACACACTTTGAAAACACTGCACTACAGGGAATAAGGGAATAAAGGGAAGCAAATATAATCTAAATCCATTTTAATGCCACCACGGGAGATAACAATAGCTATTTATTCAAATAACACATATGATAGTTATTTAATTTTAAAAATAGTTATAACATTTTACTTGCATCTTTTCTTATATGATTTTCAGCATTTATGTCATTAAGCAATAATTGAATTTGCTTTTTTTAATACCTTGTATTAATCCATACATGACATTTAAAAGTGTATAATATCATGCTCAATATTTGTTCACTTAAAGAGTGATAGGTCTGAACAACAATCTGCTTAACTGTAATGTTAGATATGGTGTCCTTCATCATTTTTGGCAGGTACACTCGTGTACCTTATAATTACACTGTAAACGGGGATGTTTGTTGTAATGTTTAATGTATGCAAGAATGTGTAGATACATACAAGATACCATATTCAGACAGCAACAGTGAATGAGAATACTTGGAGTATGAACGGTTCAGCGATACCGTTACACTTGTTTTTGATAAGACTAAGTGTGAATGAGAATGCTTGGAGTATAAAATAATTTTTATTGGAAGATTTTAGTATGCATGAAAGCAAATGATTACTCCACCATCATCATCAACAAGTAATATGTAGGTAATGACACCATGCCATGAATGTAATGTTATCACGTGTATACGCATGTATATGTTCTATTCGCAAATGTCAAAAACACACACAACAAACCTTGTACAAAATACACCTTTAAGAATGAAAAAATAAAATAAAAATTAATTAACATCCTGTGTGGGTAAAACCGCGATCAGCCGCTGTGGTTGGGACCGTCTCATTGGCAGGTTTATTAATCTGAGCCAGGGAAGGACCCTACTATAACTTCTCTTTGAGGTTGAACGAGGTAGGGGTAATCTGATAATCGAATGGAAATAGTTAAACAATATTATACTTTTAGGTATCATTTTACCATTAGATGCATGTTTACATGCAATGTTTTTTGTAATTCATTATACCATAAGTGTCACCATAAATATATGTATGTATTGTTTTATTCGCACATGTGACACTTAACACTGCTAAACGGCAACGCACTGTGTTATACACACACAAAAGAAACACATTACATTTTGTAACTACACACTGCTTTCTATGAAATGACGTTTGGAAAGGACAATACACATATTGTACTCGGCCTGTTGGCTAAGATTTAAGTGTAGTAACTGCACTGGATCTTGCCAGGGACACAAGGAGAGGTCAACCGAATGACACACCGAGACGTGGGGACCCGAATTGGTGGCTCTGTCCGCTGTGGGAACCTCGAGACCTTATATTGCTGATGCATATGCTGGGGGGAGGATCTGAGCACCTATGGACATGTCCGGAGTGCAATGAAGATACCCCAACTGATAACTGATAACTGACTGATTTAAAAAAAAAAATTAAACGATTGCTTGATTGCATAATTGCCGGAGATCTCCAAAGAAAAGAGGCAAATACAATCTGACAAATATTTTCTATGTATTAAATAATCACGGCATGTTTTATTTAAAATAAATAGCTCTCGTTATCTCCCGTGATGCCCTAATATTGATTTCGATTCCATTTGTTTCCCTTTATTGCCTCATTTCCTGTAGTTCATTGTTGTCCAAATTTCTTTTATTTTTGTTAATCACATTATTGCAAAAACTGAAATAGACAACAACATGTCAGTGAACAGTGAGACTAATGTTTTGAAATATGATATCATCGTCATCATCATCATCATCATCATCATCATCGTCATCATCATCATTATCATCATCATCATCGTGTGTTGTGTCAAATGGCGTTGGCGATAATGCACTCTCTTGCAGGTAAAGTATATGAGCCCAAGTTTACAAAGGAGTAAATGAGTGCACAGCATCCACTACAAGGTGAGATCGCAAAGAGAAAGGGCAGCATCTAACTGTATATCTCTCTGTGTCTCTCTTACTAGCCTCTATAACTTACTCTCTATAGTTCCCTGTACATGTATGTCTGAGCCTCTTTTACTAGCCTCTATAACTTACTCTCTATAGTTCCCTGTACATGTATGTCCGAGCCTCTCTTACTAGCCTCTATAACTTACCCTCTATAGCTCCATGTAACTATATGTCTCTCTATGTTTGCTTGTGTCGTTATCTCTCTATTTCTTTGTGAGTGGTGTGTGTGTGTGTGCGCGCGCGCGTGTGTGTGTGTAGGAGTTTGCAGTTTGAATTACCGCCTCTGCACCCTGGCCAGATCAACTGTTGATAAATCCATGCTTTGAGCTTAGCCGCTACTAGTTACAATTCATGGAGGATCGCGGTTGCCTCAATGGCCAGAGCAGTACCATCAGTTCCCCACGTCCCTGTGCGTCATTCGGGTAACCTATACTGGTGGCGCTGACAAGATCAACTGCAGATACTACACACAAATCTTAGCCAAATTTTTTTTTTTTTTTTTAAAGATTTGTTGAGTGTTAAAATCGTTGCAAAGTGTATTGTTCGTGTTTTTACAGAGCGTTGCATGTGGACGTGTAGGTGACATATGCGCAAAATTACAACCATTTTATACATTTGAACATTTCTTCATTGACATTGTCGTAAGGAAATATTTTAAACAACAGCAGGATGATATTACACCGTTATTATTTCCCCTGCCACATTCCTCCCCTGCCACATTCCTCCCCTGTCGGCTCCAACACACCCCCCCCCCCCCCCAATACCGTCACCACCGCTCGGTAATGATGAACAAGGCAGTATAATTTGTTAGAGCCAACCGTTGAGGGCGGCATCAGAATCAACAACAACAGTATCAAAATGGTGGGAAAGGGGTATGTGACAGTATACTAGCTTACAGTGCAGAAAACGTAGTGATTTCATTTATGTTATGTTGTTTGTCCATCAAGAATGATGATGACCATTCATTTCATCCAGTGGGGTTGAAGGTGTGGAGCCGTGGGTTCTAAGATGGCTGATAAGGCCTATTTTGGCTCGAAATGTTCTTTGACAATGTGGGCAAAGAATGCTTGACGTCTCTGGAGGAGGATGTCCTGCAGTGGTTTTTCTGTCCTGCCTTTTCTTCACAGCTCTTGCAGTCCTGGTTGCCTCACATATGACTGCACCTTTGCGTAATGATGCACGCCACGAATTTCGGTCTCTGGCTGCAGCCTCCTAGGTGTCATGATGAATTCCAAAAGCATTCAGTGAAATTTTCAGAGTGTCTTTAAAACGTTTCCTCTGGCCACCTTGGGAGCGTTTACCACAACGCAGTTTGCTGTAAAAAATTCGTTTAGGGAGTGACATAAGCCTGGGTCACTGACATTGAGTTGAGTGACCGGGCATGAGGAAGAATGGAGATGAGAGTGGGAGACAGTAAAGTGACTGACCTGGCTATGAGAAAACAGCCAGTCCTGAGAAATAAAATAATGGGAAGGGTGAGCGTGGACCCCAGGGGATGGGGGAAGGACAGTTTATTTTTGTGTGAAGTCAAGGGACTTCAGGACAGTTAATGTGTAGATGCCGAACTGGTCGGTATTCTAAGGAGAAGCGGAGTTAGAGATATCCGTGTGGTGTTGTTCTCCGAGTTGTGAAGACAGGCCTGAACCAGAGTGGGTTCTATAGGGATTGAGGGCCTAAACCCAGAGTGGGTTGCATAGTTGAGCAGTGGCTCCAACCCAATGTGTGGGTTGTATTGTGGGAGATCCAGCCGTGGATAGTAGCTGGATTACCTGTCTTGTAAATTTGAGATATGAAGCAGGCCGTGAGAAGGCATTGATGTGTGCTGGTTAAATTGTGAGGAGGATATTTATATTCTATGGATTACATTGTTTCTGGATGTATAAACATGTTCCGTTTGTCCGTCTTATTTCTGTAATAAAGGATTATGTGCGCCAACGGAATCTTGTTTAATGCCTGGTGAATATGCACTGCGGGGGTGAGTTGGATTAAGATACAGTTAGATAGCTCAATTGAGACACCATGAACATCGTTACCTAGACAACGACCATCACACGACAATATCAAGCAAAGATCATCAAGAACATTGATATTATCATCAAGAACGACGTGTGACATCTATGCGCTCGTCGCTTAGTAAGGAGTATCTGGAAGGCTACGTAGGTCAAGAGCATTATAGACATTGTTGTCATTCTGAGATATCTGTGGGCTCTTCGCTGAAAGAGAGGAGTTATTATCTGTGACTTCGTTCCATCAATTTATACAGTACTGCGTCAAGAGATTAACAGCAACTCTTTTGTGTGTGTGTAAGAAGCCACATCGAAGAAAAACTGTCAGCGCGCGGGGAAAATGCGCGGCGGAGGTCACAGGCGAGCTGTCAGTTCACGTCAGGTTCACTACAGGTAATTTAACGACGGTCAGCACACGTAAACAGACGAGGCAGGGCGCCAGGAGAATTAACGCAGCATTAATCGACCGGGAAAGTCGATTGCAGTAGCAGGGGTGTTTGGTCACGGACAGCGAGTTGTTTGCAACAAGAGCGGTCAGTCCTAGTGTGTGTGTGTTTGACAGGATTGAACCAAAGATTGAAGACAGCGAGCAATTTCGTCTCAACATCCTGTGTGTGGTGGGATATTTGGTGTGTGTGTGTGCTGGAGGCAACGCACTGTGTTGGTCGCGGGTCGACAAGTGACGAATTTCACCACAGGTAACACAACGGGGGAGGCCGGTGGAAGTGTGAGTCTCCACGGACAATTCGGGTCAGCGCTGTTTACGAGAACATTGAACTCCCGGGAAGGGGAGAGTTAATGAATGTGTAGAATACACTGAGAAAATTGACATTTGCTGTTCACCGGGAAGGGTGACATACAGGGGTAGTGTACCACAGGGGTGGGGGCACGGCAGGTGTCGTGGATAACGGAAAATTTCCGGACATTACTTTGTTCACAGCCGGATCGGGGCTGAGAGGTTGGGTGGAAAGTTTTTTTTTTGTATTACGGAAAAGTGTCCGGTCATTTTACAGACAGTCAGTGTGGATTATTGTGACAAAGAAGACTGAGGTACTGACTTGAGGTGTCCGGCAAGGTCAAGGCTGGGGACAGTGGAAAGTTACTGAGATGTTCCATAGTGGAACTGGATAAACCAGCTGTTGTTGTGTGAAACAAGACTTTATGCTCGTCTTTGTTAAAAGCTCTTTGTGTTCATTACCTTATAATCAGCAAACATTTTGTCAACGATTGATGACGTGGCATCTCCGCGAACATAGTTGCACACAGTAGCAAAAAAAAAGATCTGACTGTACAAAATTAAAATGTTGAACATTTCCTGCCATCATTTTGGTCTTTTCTCTTGGTGAATCTACAACATATAGGATACAAATAGAACCATCTCAGCAACTAAGCTAAAAAGAACATTTTGGATTATTACTTTGGTGTTACCACTTACAGAGAAAGTAAATAACGCTAGGGACTGTGTCGAAGCAGAACATGTTGGATAATCACTATCATCTTCAGCTTGGTCGACAGTTGAAACTTGTGATTTAAACGTGAAATTCAGTGAGTCGTTTTGGAATCTGGTGTCGTAGCACATTCCCAGCGGCTTGCGAATAACTATTGAAGCGAGAAAAAACTTTGGTGACTGAATAAAAAGAACTTGTGGCGACGGATTAATGGGCACATATTTGTCGGCCAACGATTTGGACATTCTGTTTGCTGTTCACTAGTCTTATAAATATTGTTTTCGGTTGTTAAGCTATTACTTGTTTGTGGTCCGGTGTTTGTCAGGTGTAGGGGATTTTTGGGGTGTTTCTCGAGAGTCGGGATACAGCACAAAAATTTATTTTCTTTCTGGTGCTTAAGATATTTTTTGTAAGGAAAACGTTAATGAGTTAACGTGTCGTGCAGTGGCATTGGAATAGTCCTAACCAATATCTAGAGCCGAGTTGTTTCACGTCAGATTTGTGTATATTGTTACGCTATAAATTTTCTGTTCTCTTTCTTCTTTTCGTTTTATTTACATATGATATTTTTTGTGTTCGGATATATGTTTTTATTGTGATCTTTCGTCATTTCTGCTGTCTAGTGGTCTTTGTCAATTTATATTTATATATTACGCGCACTGTGGGTGTCCCTACACAAGCTTGTGGTTGTTACTGTGGTTTATTTCTATGCGATCATCGTCTCCGTGTACTCAGCTTGTGAAGTCTAGCGTTGGATAGTCATCACTTAGTGGTATCATCCATTTGTTTGTATATGTATTTATATGTATGTTTAACAATATTTCCAGGGACTTCATGAACTTGTGGTCATAGATATATAGATATAAGGGAGTATAGGTGATACTTCCCCCCTCACTACCTAGTGCTTATAGAGTGACTGGGTGAGTACAGAGTGATATTTTAGCACTACGAATTTACGTACACAGGGAGTGCTGGCGTACGTAGGGAAGTGACACAGACTAGCAGCAGAGTCTGTACATTGATAGTTGGCTGATAGACAGCAACGTGTCCACAAGTACAAGATGCCTACTTTAATGGAATATATTGAAGCAGGTGAAAGCATAGACCTGAAGGGTTAAGAGTTACAGGAGTATGCCGAAGCAAAAGAACAAAAACAGACGGAAAGAGAGGAGAGGCATAATGAACGCGAGGCAAAGCGTCTACAGGAAGAGAAAGAGACGCAAGTAAAACTAGCTGAAATGGAAAACAAGCGTCTACAGGAAGAAAAGTTAGCTGAGAGAGAACAAAGACAGGCTGAAATGGAAGCCAAGCGTCTAAAGGAAGAGAGAGAGACACACATGAGAATGGAAATTGAGAAAGAGAAGATCAAGTGTCAGATGCAAACTGAAATCGGGTTAAGAAAACTAGAAATATCTTCGAAAGGTCAAAATGAGGAAAGCAGAAGACCATCGCAGTCGTCACAGAGATTAAAACTGCCATATTTTACGGACCGGGATTGCCTTGAATCCTATCTTGGGAGATTCGAATCGTCTGTAAAAACATTAGGCATTCCAGAAGCAGAGTATGCGATGCGACTTGGCGAATTTCTTACGGGCAAGGCACTAGACACCATGTTCAATTTACCTGTAGAAGAAAGAAACAACTACACTATTTTGCGTCAGCGTCTCCTCACAAAGTTCCAACTCACTGAGCATGGATATAGAACAAAGTTTAGACAGTTAGTGCCAGAGACAAATCAAGATTTCACAGATTTTGTTAACACTGTAAAGAATACATTTAACAAATGGATGGAGCTTGCAGAAGTAGGGAAAGATTTTAATAAATTACTAGATTTAATGTTAAGAGACAAGGTAGTATCTGCATGCAATTCTAATTTAGTGGCGTTCTTTGAGGAGCGCAAGCCAAAGGACATAGACACAATGTCTCAGTTAGGGCAAAACTACATGACTGCACATCCTAACGTATCTATTGGAAAACTAATGAGTGAGGAAATAGTCTGTGCAGCGTACACTAAACAAGACCAGAATCCAGTCATCAGACCAAGGGCGAAAAGTGTGGATTCAGCACAGAAAGGTGAGCAGCAAGAACTTCAAGATAATGGTTTCCGAGGAAACAATGTTGGTAGAGTAGGACGGTACCCATATAGAAGAGGGAACTTCCAGAGACGTCAAAATTATGCCGGATGTTGGAATTGTGGGAGCTGGAGACACAAGGCAGCACAGTGTGATGCACAACCATCAGATGGACCAACGAACAACACTAAAAGGGAGATTACTTGTTTCAAATGTGGAAAGAATGGGCATGTCAGCCATCAATGTAGGATGAGAGAAACAGAGCACTCACATGCAGCGCAAGTAATTGAGACGCTGAACAATGAAGATTGTAGTGGGTGCAAACCTCTTTTTGAAAAAGACAGTCAGCCAGTCCTAATATGTGGTCATACAGTGAAAGCAGGATCAGCAGTACATGAAGGAGGAAGTCTGAAGATGCATCATGGGTTTGTTAATGATAGGCCAGCGTTAACAATTAGGGATTCCGGATGTACGTCTATCGGAGTGAGGAGAAGTTTAATAGATCCCTCGGATTATACAGGGAAAAAGATTAGATGCATAACATTCAACGGCACAGTAGAGTTTTACCCATTAGCCATAATAACAGTAAAAACACCATATATCACGAGAAGAGTGACAGCGTGTGTCTTGGATTCACCAGTGGCTGATTTGATCATAGGAAATGGTATAGGAGTTAAAGATTGTACAGAAGAGGAAGTAGTTTATTGGGACCAAAAATATAGTGTAAGCAGTAATGAGGTAGTTACCACAAGAGAACCTAAATTAGAGAGTATAGCTGAGGTAGAAGAGGCACTTGAAGTAGACACAGGAACGCAGGACAAGGATAGTACAACTAAGCAGATGAGAAGGGATCCCAAATATAGTGCTAGTGACTCCCAGAGACAAGATACTACTCTGAACAAATGTGTCCAAGGGTGTAGTAGAGTAGAAAATAGTCAGTCAGGAAAGGGTAGATGGTGCTTCGAGAGGAAGAACAATGTTCTCACTCGCAGGTTTTCAGATAGCAGAACGGCACGTGGGCAAGTAGCAGTACCTTTAGCACGCAGAGACCGATATACTAGAACAGCTCAGGATAATGCATGTGCAGGGCACATAGGCATAAGGCGTATGCAGCAGAAAGAAAGGGGCCAGATATATGGGCCAAGATTGAATAAAGAGTTCAGACTAAAGAGAGACTCAAGTGTAACGGTGCAATATGCAGATAGGAAAGTTGAGTCAGGTCAAAAGAGTGTTCGCGACATTACTGACCCAGGGCTAGGGATAGCAAACAGATGTTGTAATTGTAGAGGTACCATGAGTCATGGGTACATGAAAGGTAGACACAACATCGACAGGAATCAGAGGTGGGTTGATGCAAGAACAGAACCACCTGATATAGGGTCGGTAGACAAATAGTATTGTGGGGTCGTGAAGTAGTGAGGGATCTGAGGGTACATAAGTATAATGCTTTTCTATGATGTATTATTATTATTATGTGATGTATTAGTTCATGCATTGATACACAAGATAGATGGTTGTATTTATGTGTGATGAATATAGGAGTGTAATATGAGCATTTGATGTATTATGTAGTGTGGTAGCTAGAGTAAGGTGCCGCCATACTGAGGGCTACCCAGGCTATATGTCTGGGTCACATGTTTAGTAAGTTTTAGTCTCCCAATATTGGAAAACGAAGTTTTCTTTTAAGAGGGGGGTGATGACATAAGCCTGGGTCACTGACATTGAGTTGAGTGACCGGGCATGAGGAAGAATGGAGATGAGAGTGGGAGACAGTAAAGTGACTGACCTGGCTATGAGAAAACAGCCAGTCCTGAGAAATAAAATAATGGGAAGGGTGAGCGTGGACCCCAGGGGATGGGGGAAGGACAGTCTAGTTTTGTGTGAAGTCAAGGGACTTCAGGGCAGTTAATGTGTAGATGTCGAACTGGTCGGTATTCTAAGGAGAAGCGGAGTTAGAGATCTCCGTGTTGTGTTGTTCTGCTAGTTGTGAAGACAGACCTGAACCAGAGTGGGTTCTATAGGGATTGAGGGCCTAAACGGAGAGTGGGTTGCAATAGTTGAGCAGCGGCTCCAACCCAATGTGTGGGTTGTATTGTGGGAGATCCAGCCGTGGATAGTAGCTGGATTACCTGTCTTGTAAATTTGAGATATGAAGCAGGCCGTGAGAAGGCATTGATGTGTGCTGGTTAAATTGTGATTAGGATATTTATATTCTATGGATTATATTGTTTCTGGATGTATAAACATGTTCCGTTTGTCCGTCTTATTTCTGTAATAAAGGATTATGTGCGCCAACGGAATCTTGTTTAATGCCTGGTGAATATGCACTGCGGGGGTGAGTTGGATTAAGAGACAGTTAGATAGCTCAATTGACACACCATGAACATCGTTACCTAGACAACGACCATCACACGACAATATCAAGCAAAGATCATCAAGAACATTGATATTATCATCAAGAACGACGTGTGACAGGGAGCCTGTGATCTGGCATGCGAGTCAAGTGACCAGCCCAGCGAATCTGATTCTTCATCAGTAGAGTGTGGATACTGGGCATGGATGCTCTTTCTAGGACTTCAGTGTCTGGAATCTTGTCTTTCCATTTAATCCTCAGTAGCTTCCTTAGGTAGACTGTGTGGAAGTGGTTTAATTTCCTAGCGTGTCGCTGATAAACAGTCCAGGTTTCACAAGCATATAGCAGTGTGGATAATACAACTGCTTTGTAGACTTTTAGCTTTGTTTGCAGGCTTATTCCAGTTCTGTCTCATACATTATTGTACAGTCTGCCAAAGGCTGCACTGGCCTTGGAGATTCTTGCATTCACTTCCTCATCGATTGTGGCAGCTTGTGACACGGTGCTGCCAAGATAGGTGAATTTGTCCACAACACGTAGTCTATGATCATTCACTTTGATATTCGGCACAGTGTGATTATTCCCTGGAGCTGGCTGGTACATAACTACAGTCTTCTCCAAGTTGATATTGAGCCCGAAGTTGGCACAGGCATGTGAGAAAGCTGAAACATTATGTTGCATGTCCGCCTCTGAGTTGGCGTATAGAGCGCAATCATCAGCAAACAGGAGCTCTCTGACGGTGCCGCTGTTAATTTTGGTTTTAGCTTTCAGCCTTCTGAGATTGAATAACTTTCCATCCATACGGTAGTTGATGTCTATTCCAATGTCGTCGTTCTCGAAGGCATTCATCAACATGGCTGAAAACATGAGGCTGAACAGTGTTGGTGCCAGGACACATCCTTGCTTCACTCCATTGGTGACAGGAAAGGGTTCAGACAGTTCACCATTTTCCTGTACTCTTGCCTGCATGCCGTCATGAAATAGCCGCACTATTTGGACAAACTTTCGTGGACAGCCATATTTTGCCATAATCTTCCACAGTCCTTCTCTGCTGACTGTATCAAAAGCCTTGGTAAGGTCAATGAAAGTGGAGAAAATTTCGCAGTTCTGTTCCTGACATTTCTCTTGCAGCTGCCTTGCAGCGAAAATCATGTCAGCAGTTCCACGTTCTTTTCTGAAGCCACATTGACTCTCAGGAAGAAGACCTTGATCGAGATGGGCTGTGAGGCGATTGAGAAGAATTCTGGCGAGTATCTTCCCTGCAATTGAAAGCAAGGAGATGCCTCGGTGGTTGTCACAGGATTGGCGGTTTCCTTTACGTTTATAAAGGTGGACTATTGACGCGTCCTTAAAATCTTGTGGCATGGTCTCGTTCATCCATATGTTTGTGAAGACTCGGTGAAGCTGCTCTGTTATGACCGGCCCGCCTGCCTTGTATATCTCTGCTGGGATGGAGTCAGGACCAGGTGCCTTGCCGCTGGAGAGTTGCTGGATGGCTTTGTTTATTTCCACTATGGTTGGCAGGTCATCAAGAGTCTCATTGGTGGGAACTTGAGGAAGGCAGTTGATGGTTTCATCATCGAAGAAGGAAGTTGCATTTAAGATTTTGCTGAAATGCTCTGCCCAGCGTTGGAGGATTTCTTTCTTATCGGTGACCAATGTTCCCCCATCTGCACTGAGGAGGGGAACTATGCCTGGTGATGAAGGACCATAGACCGCTTTCAGTGAGTCGTAGAAGTTCTTCATATCATGTCTGTCAGCAAAGTCCTGAATTTCATCAGCTTTGCTGCTCAGCCAGGAGTCCCGCATGTGCCGAAGTTTCTGCTGCACTACTCTCTGAATGTTCTTGCAAGCATCTTTTTTTTATGTTGACTTTGGGTCATTCAAATGTGCCTTGAGGAGAAGATGTTTCTCGGCCAGCAATTGGTTGATGTCTTCGGAATTTTCATCAAACCAGTCTTTATGCTTTCGGGGGGCTGGACCCAGGATTTCCATAGCAGTGTTGTAAATTGTGTCCTTTAGGGCTCTCCATTCTGTTTCTGTATCCTGTTTAGCTTCAGCATTGGGCTTGAGGCGGTCTTCCAGCATATTTTCAAACGACTGCTGCATTTTCTTGCTGTTTAGGCGGATGACATTTAGCTTTGTTTGCATTTTCGCCCCTTGAGGACGCCGTGGTGGCCTGATGTGGATGTTCATTTTCGAGACAATGAGACGATGGTCTGTCCAACATTCGGCACCACACATGGATTTTGTCACTCGAACGTCTTGACTGTCACTCCTCCTGACGATGACATAGTCAATGAGGTGCCAGTGTTTCGAGCGAGGGTGCATCCACGATGTCCTATTTCTCATGGGGAGACGGAAAATTGTGTTCGTAATCAGGAGAGCATGTTCGGCACATGTCTGAAGGAGGCGGAGTCCATTGCTGTTACAATTTCCGACTCCATGCTTTGCAATAATGCCACTCCAAGAGGTGGTGTCCGTGCCTACTCTGGCATTGAGATCCCCAAGGAGTATAAGTTTGTCTCCTTTGGGAACAGATGTTAATACATTGTGCAGGTCCTCATAGAACTTGTTCTTGACATCATCTTCGTTGGTCATAGTTGGTGCGTAGACACTCACAATGGTTGCGTGCTTCCTTCCATTCAGCAGAGGCAACTTCATGGTCATGAGCCTGTCGTTTATAGCCTTTGGAAATCCATTTCCGGTAGATTTTATATAGATTTCATTTATACTGTTTGTGTTGTTACATGCGTTGTATGTGTTCAGTATTTGTGTACGTGTATTTACGAAGCGCTGCATGTGGGCGTGTAGGTGACATATTAGCCAAAGGCCGTATATAACTACAAGGTGCACGAGTGTACCTGCCAAAAATTGTATACTTTTCACTTCTCGCAATGGTATGGTGTTTGCAGATATTTGTTCAGACCTATCACTCTTTAAGTAAACTAATATTGTGTACGATATTATACAATAAGGAAAGTCATGTATGGATTTATATAGAATATTAAACATCAAATAACATGATCGATTGTTTGTATAATTACCGGATATTTTCCATGAAAAGAGGGAAGTAAAACGTTAAAAAGTTAATATTTTATTAAATAACCACCGTATTTTCTACATGAATAAATAGCTATTGTTATCTCCCTTGCTGGCTGCCTTAACATGGATTAGATTAATTATTTCCCCTCATTGCCTCATTTCCTGTAGTACAATGTTTTCAAACTGTATGTTAATGTTATGCATAGTGCGAAAACAGACAAAAGCAATACCATTTGTGTGAACAGACTAATATTTTGAAATACATCATCATCCTCATAACCATCATCATCATCATGTGTCGTGTCAAATGACATAGGCGATCATGCACACGCTTATCGGCAAAGTACATGGGAACATGTCTACCAGCGAGTCAATGAGTGCACATCATCCACTGCACGGTGAGATCAACAAAAGAAGGGGCCGCAAGTTAGAACGAAGACCCTCCTGAAGGGTCAGGTCGAATATTTTGTTTTAGGGTTATATTTTCTTTTCAGTATCTACTGATATATGTTTGTTCTTTAGTATTGGTACCATTTGTCCAATGAGCGGGATTGTCTTATTGCATGTGTTTTCCATCTCGTCTTCTGATTTCTCACCTCTCTTCCATTAAGAGAGGAGATCGATGTAGATTATTTGCCGTATACTTTACATGCAATGATGGTCTCTGGTGTGACTTATCTATTCTGCACATGGCACTTGTTTCATTACCCTCACTAGTTATACATGCAATGATGGTCTCTGGTGTGACTTATCTATTCTGCACATGGCACTTGTTTCATTACCCTCACTAGTTATACATGCAATGATGGTCTCTGGTGTGACTTATCTGTTCTACACATGGCACCTGTTTCATTACCCTCACTAGTTATGCATGCAATGATGGTCTCTGGTGTGACTTATCTATTCTTCACATGGCACCTGTTTCATTACCCTCACTAGTTATACATGCAATGATGGTCTCTGGTGTGACTTATCTATTCTTCACATGGCACCTGTTTCATTACCCTCATTAGTTATACCTGCAATGATGGTCTATGGTGTGACGTATCTGTTCTGCATATGGCACCTTTTTCATTACCCTCACTAGTTATACATGCAATGATGGTCTCTCGTGTGACTTATCTATTCTGCACATGGCACCTGTTTCATTACCCTCACTAGTTATACTTGCAATGATGGTCTCTGGTGTGACTTATCTATTCTTCACATGGCACCTGTTTCATTACCCTCACTAGTTATACATGCAATGATGGTCTATGGTGTGCCGTATCTGTTCTACACATGACACTTTTTTCATTACCCTCATTAGTTATACCTGCAATGATGGTCTCTGGTGTGGCGTATCTGTTCTGCACATGGCACCTGTTTCATTACCCTCACTAGTTATACATGCAATGATGGTCTCTGGTGTGACGTATCTGTTCTGCACATGGCACCTTTTTTCATTACCCTCACTTAGTTTATACATGCAATGATGGTCTATGGTGTGACTTATCTATTCTGCACATGGCACCTGTTTCATTACCCTCACTAGTTATACATGCAATGATGGTCTATGGTGTGACTTATCTGTTCTGCACATGGCACCTTTTTCATTACCCTCACTAGTTATACATGCAATGATGGTCTCTGGTGTGACTTATCTATTCTGCACATGGCACCTGTTTCATTACCCTCACTAGTTATACTGCAATGATGGTCTCTGGTGTGACTTATCTATTCTGCACATGGCACCTGTTTCATTACCCTCACTAGTTATACATGCAATGATGGTCTCTGGTGTGACTTATCTATTCTTCACATGGCACCTGTTTCATTACCCTCACTAGTTATACATGCAATGATGGTCTCTGGTGTGACGTATCTATTCTTCACATGGCACCTGTTTCATTACCCTCACTAGTTATACCTGCAATGATGGTCTGTGGTGTGACGTATCTGTTCTACACATGACACCTGTTTCATTACCCTCACTAGTTATACCTGCAATGATGGTCTCTGGTGTGACGTATCTGTTCTACACATGACACCTGTTTCATTACCCTCACTAGTTATACCTGCTTGGTTATGGTCTCTTAGTCCCACTATGTACCTTTCTGCCCATTGTGGTCCAGCAAGGCCAGTCTGCCAAAGTTAGTGGACAGTCATTTGGTGATTCGTGTTTGCAGTTTGGATGATCGCCCCTGCAACCTGGCCAGTCAAGTGCAAAAAAACACATACTTTGATCTTAGCCACCACTAGTTACAATTTACAAGGGCTCGCGGGTCCCATCAGGTCCCCACGTCCCTGTGTGCCATTCGGTTGACCTCTGCTTGTGGTCCTGTCAAGATCAAGTACAGATACTACACAAGAAGGCCGAGTACAATTAGAAGGCTCGTGCATGTATCTGCCAAAATAATAATTTTAACTCTTGTATTGATTGAATACGATTATGCAGATAATTGTTCAGACACACCACTCTTTAAATAAGCTAATATTGTGTACGATATTATACCATTCCAATAGTCATGTATGGATAAATACAAGATTGACAGAAACAAATGAACAGATTGTTTGAATGCATAATTACTGGCGAGATTCCACTATAAGAAGCCAGTACAATCGTTTACATTTTTTAAATTTACAAATTAAATAACCACCATATCTGTTATATGAATATATAACTATCGTCATCTCCCGCGAACGCCTTAATATGGAATTAGATTATGCTTATTTCCCTTCATTGCCTCATTTCATATATTACAGTGGTTTCAAAATTTATGTTTATGTCAAGCACATTATTACGGAACTATAAATAGACAAAACATGTTTATTGAACAGTGTGACTACTATTTCCAAATATATCATAATCGTCATCATCCTTATGTGCCATGTCAAATGGTGTAGCGATCTTTCACAACCCACTGATATGTGTTTGTTCTGTAGTATTGGTACCATTTGTCCCATGCGTGGGTTTGCCTTATTGCATCTGTCTTGGAACTCATCTTCTCCTTTTCAATTATCTTTGTCAGTATTCACTAATACGTGTTCGCTCTTTAGTATTGGTGCCATTTGTCCAACGAGTGGGTTTGCCTTATTGCATCGATTTTCTATCTCGTCTTCTCATGTCTCACCTATCTTCCAATAATGTGATGCTGTTATGTGGAACATTCACCTATAAGTAGATCTGAAGCAATGAATTCACCGAGTCAAGTGAGTCAATTACAATGACCAACTTGACTCACAATGTAGCCCTCTTTCCCACCCTAGTAAAGTTCTGAGCGGGTATAGTCACAGTTAAGTGTGAGATCATCAAGACAGTCTTTGAGAAAATATCAAGAGGGGGGGGGGGGGGGGGGGGGGCGGGGGGGGGGGGGGGGGCTTCAAATGAAACCGTTACAATTTTTGTTTATTACTTACTATTTTTGTGTGTGAACATATTTTGAAAAATGTAAAGAACAAATGTACCATGTTTCGATGTAGTCACCACTGCGTTTTATGTAAGTCCTCCAGCGCCGATAAAATACTTGGAATCCTGTCAAAAAACAAAAATAACTTCTCATGGTCGCGTGTGTAACCACTCATGGACAACATGCTGTACTTCATCAAGGGACTATAAAGTGTCCAAACTTCCTACTCCACTCATACATTTTGCTGGTCTGAAAGGCAAGCATCAACAAACTGGACCTTCCTTCACCGATGTGATCTATAGGCTTCACTCCTTCGCTAATCAAACCACGGAAAACAGAACGCCGTTCATGTTTGGATCTTGTCAAGAATGGGGTGGTCATCTTTAAACTGTGCTCATGATTTCACGGTGTTTGTCTGCACCGTGATGGCACGTGCTTAACATGCTTGATATAATTAACGAAAGAATTAACATGTTACAAGACGATGGCATGGTTATTGTAATTTCTATCACACTTCTGAGATTTTCAGTAAAATCCCCCCTAGTATATCTAACTGTACTGTGAGGCCAAGTGGTGGAGATTACTGTATACATTCTACGCAATAACGGTCTCCTTGTGTGACGTAGCCGGCCTACACATGACACATGTTTTATTACCCTCACTAGTTACAATAATTTCAGTGCCTCTTAGTGCCACTATGTGTCTTTCGGCCCATTGTGGTCCACCAATGCCCGTCTGCCTGTGTTAGAGCTCAGTGTTTTGGTGATTTCAGTTTACAGTTTGGATGACCGCCTCTGCATCCTGACCAGATCAAGTGAAGATAAAGACTGCAGTGCCTTCACCTTAAAACAAGTAGTCTGAACATCGAGGTAATGGCATTAACTAAGTAGTAGCCTTCCTGGAGACAAGCTTGTAACCCGTTGTGGCAGTAACCTGGCCAAGTAGGTATCGTGGAGGAATGCCATCAGTGGCAGAGACAGAACAAGAGGAATGATGCTGGGTGAACTTAGAATGTATCGTGGAAGAATGCCATCAGTAGAGCGAATTCAAAGCACCAAGTAGGCAGATCTGGGTAGCTGATTGAGAGCACTAAGCTGGGAGATCTATGGAGCTGATTGTGAGCACTAAGCTGGGAGATCTGTAGAGCTGATTCGGAGCACCAAGCTGGGAGATCTGGGGAGAAACATGAACGTCTGCGTCAGTTGACAAGGCACATGTTCGTGACAATTATAATTATTATTTTGATATTTCTCACTATCTCATCTTGTTTCACTTGTACCTTGCGGTGTTGAGGTGAAGCAGACCAAGCAGGAGAGTGCCCGTTTATGGGTTTCATATATCGACTGTTATTCCCTCTGCCCATCGTTTACATGATCGGCCTCTTCTTCTGGTTCCATTTCATTTGTACATCATTGTTTGGTGTGGTAAAGTGTCAGTTTGTGTCCTAGTTATGTGCTGAATTGAACCCTTTCACTTGCTGTTTTACAATGAAATCTAGCGCTGCTTTAATCTGTACTTTAGAGCTGATTTCATCATGTCTGAAGATATCTCTTCTTGATTCGTTGATTGTTCTTCTCAGGAATCTAATTTTCGTTGTTGTAATTTATCTTTTCTCTGTGTCTGTCATTGTCCTGGTATGGTATTGGTATCATGTAGTTGGAAAAACGATTGTGTTGTATAGCTTTTTTTTAAAACAGTATTTACACATACTTGTGGTTCTTTAGGATTGGTGCCATGTGTCCAATGGGTGGATTTGCCTTATTGCATCTTTTTTTTTTTTTTATCTCATCTTCTCATTTCTCACCTATCTTCCAGTAATGTGATGCTGATAAGGAGAATATTCACCTATAAATAAATCTGAAGTATTGAGCTCACAATTATAATTACCAGAGATAAGAGTGAGAACATCGAGACAGTCTACGATAAATTATATGTAACTGTAGTGTCACGCCAAGTGGCGGAGATTGGTGTAGATTTGTTGCCGTATATTTTCCACGCAATGATGGTCCCTGGTGTGACGTATCTGGCCAGCACCGTTTCATTAGCCTCACTAGTTACTATTTTTTTAGGGCATTTCGGCCAATTGTAGTCCACCGAGGCCGGTCTGAGAGTGTTAGTCATTTGATGATTCGAGATTACAGTTAGCATGGCAACCTCTGCAACCTAGCCGGATGAAGTGGAGATAATCTCATACTTTGATCTTAGCCGCCGCTAGTTACAATGTATGGGGGATGGCGGTCCCCACAGTTACCAGAGCCGCCCCATCAGGTCCTCTGGTCGCTGTGTGTCATTCGGTTGACCTCTGATTGTGACCCTGACAAGATCAAGTAAAAATACTTCACTTTGATCTTAGCCAAAATGTCTAGTATAAATAATTATAAGGTACGTGTGTGTACCTGCAAAAAATAATATTCACTTCTTATGATACGGTTAAGCAGATATGCTTTCAGACCTATTCCTCTTTAAGTAAACTAACATTGTGTACGATATTATACAATGTCAAAAGTCATTTATGGATTAATGCAAGATAGTAAGACACAAATAAACAGATTGCATGTTTGCATAATAGCAGGAGAGCGCCAAAGAAAAGTTGTGAGTAAAATGTTATATATATATATATATATATATATATATATATATATATATATATATATATATATATATATATATATATATATATATATATATATATATATATATATATATATTTGTTAAAATTAAATAACCACCATACCTATTATATGGATAAATAGTTATCGTTATCTCCCATGAGGACCTTAATATTGATCTAGATAAAGTTACCAGTCTGCTTAATACAATATATGATAATGGAAATATACCTCATGAATTATGTAATTCTGTATTTATTCCAATCCCAAGGAAATCAGGGGCCATGGAATGTGATCAACATCGAACAATTAGTATAATGAGTCACATCACGATGATTTTGCTAAGAATTATCATGCAAAGAGTTAGGAGGATAATACAACCTGAAATAGGAGAAGACCAATGTGGGTTTGTAGAAGGCAAGGGTACAAAATGATGTGTATATACTGAGAACCGTAATCGAACGTTCTATAGAAGTAAACAAAGATCTACACCTTTGCTTTATTGACTAAACGAAGGCTTTCGATAAAGTGAGACATGTCGACATGATAAGGATGCTTGAAGATCTACAATTTGATGGAACAGACCTTAGACGTGTAAAAAAACATATATTGGAAACAACAAGCTGCCATAAGAGTTGATAATGAAGTAAGCCAATATCAGCCTATTAAGAGAGGTGTGAGACAGGGATGTGTTATGTCTCCAGATCTGTTTTCTCTGTACAGTGAAAGTATTTTCAGAAATATTGAAGATATGGAAGGAATCAACATTGGGGGACGATGCATCAATAACATTAGATGTGCAGATGATACAGTCTTGATTGCAGACAATGAACAGGACCTGCAACATTTAGTAGATGCGGTTGTCACTAGAAAGAACGAGATACCACAATGTAATATACAAGTAAATGGGAATATTCCTCAACAAGTGAATAGGTACAATTATCTCGGAACAGTCATAACATCTGATGGGAGATGCCTTGAAGAGATTAGAACAAGAATCGCCATGGCAAAAGCAGCCTTTAGCAAGATGAAAAATATACTGACCAATAAAAAGATGTCAATTGAAACGAGAAAAAGAGTGTTGAAGTGGTACATAGAACCTGTACTTTTGTATGGATGTGAAGCTTGGACAATGAGCAGTCAAGCTGAAAAAACATCTGATGGCTGTAGAAATGTGGTTTCTGAGGAAAAATGCAAAGATTACCATGGACAGCCAGAAAGACCAATGAACAAGTCCTACAAGAAACAAATGAAGATCGTAAACTGATAAGAGTCATTAGACGTAGACAGTCAAATTATTTTGGGCATGTTATGAGAAGAAATGAATTGGAGAACTTGATGACAACCTGCAAGATCGAAGGGAAAATACCAAGGGAAAGACCTAGAAGCAAATACCTGGATGGCCTGGCCACGTGGCATGGTCGAGACAGAAACACGGAGCTGATCCACGACTCTGGTGATCGAATGAGATGGCATAACATGACCGCCCACGCTTACCGGTATGGCACATGATGAATGGATATTATGATTATTTCCCCTCATTGCCTCATTTCGATTCGATTCGATTCGATTCGATTTGATGTCACCATTACCATCGTTCAACTTCAAGAAGAAATTATAGTTAGGGTCCATCACCGGATCAGAATAACAGTCCTGTGATTGAATCAGCCGCTAAAGCAGCTGTCCATAGTTTTACCCTCACAGGCTTTTTAATCAGAAGGTGATCGTTGACCATATGGGGTAACGGGCACTATCCTGTAGCACATTGCTTTAAAGCTATTTTAATGTCATGCACATTATTGCGAAAACAGACATAGTCATCAAAATGTTAGTGAACAGTGAGACTAATATTTTGAAACGCATCATCATCATCATCATCATCATCATCATCATCATCATCATCATTATCATCATCACCATCACCATCATCATCATCATCATCATCAAAATCATCGTCATTATTAGCTTTGTCAAATGGCATACTCGATCATGCACTCCCTTATCAGCAAAGTACGAGATGGCTTCAAATGAAAACCTTAACTGTGTTTGTTTGTGTTAAAATATTCTGGAAAGAAAAGTTAAAAATGTATTATTTGTCGATGTAGTCACACGTGCGGTCAATGCAAGTCCCCCAGCGCCGATAAAATGCATGGATTCCTGTAGTAAAACATTCGCTTATTCACAACTCGGTGCGACTGAACCGGTCGTGCACAGTCTGTCACAGAAGTCACACCATTTTGAAACTTCCTACTTCACTCATACATTTGCTCGACTGACAGGCATGCATTACCATACTGGACCTTCATTCGCCGATGAATTTCTATAGGTTATTCTATAGGTTTCTATAGGTCTACCTTTCACTGATCAACAAATGAATAACAGAGAGCTGATCTCTTTGGCGCATGTTAAAAGTGAAGCTGTCCTCTTTAAACTGTTCTTATGACTTCACTGTGCTCACCTGCACCTTGATGTCAAGTGCTAAGCACCCTTTACATCCTTAACAACACCATTGACAGGTTACAATACACATGTTTTGTTATTGTAATTTATATCACACATTTAATGTTTCCATTTGAAGCCCCCTCTTACATGAGCACATGTCTACAAGTGAGACAATAAGTCCACAGCATCCACTGCACGGTGATATCAAGAAGAGAAAGAGCAGCAGGTTAAACAGAGGAATATCATGGAAGGGTCAGGCCGAGCACATCATTCGAAAGGTCTAAACACTCGAGGGCGTAGATTCTGTGAAGAATAGAGAAATATGCAAGCAACATGTTGTACGTTCTGTTTAGTGTGCATCAGAATTGGTAGAGGATGAAGAAAGCAACACCAGACAATTTTATAGGTACATGTTCAATCATTCATTTTTGAGAGTTCATCTAGTGGCAGGAGTCGTCTAGACAATAGTCTGTTGTTGGACATTGGGGAGCTCAAGGGGTTTTACAGGTCAGGTATGAGGGACAGCTGTGAAGGAATACTGCGATGCCTTCGCCTTAAAATAAGTAGTTTAACTATGGGGGAATTGACAGAACTAAAGCAGTAGCCTGGCTGGAGACACAGAGCGTACCCCGACATGGCAGTAACTGAAGCTCTAACCTGGCTGGAGACAAATTGTAACACCACATATCGGTAATTAAATTAGTAACATGACTGGAGACGCATATCGTTAGCCGACTTAGCAGTAACTAAAGCAGTAGCCTGGCTGGAGACACATATTGTAAAACGACGTAGCAGTAACAAAGTCATTATATGACGAGACACAAAATGTAACCCGACATAACAGTTCTAAAGCAGTAACCTGACTGGAGACACAGATTGTAATCAGACATGGCAGCAATTAAAGCAGTAGCCTCACTGAAGAAGAACTAAACTAGAGACCTTGGTAACAACTTGTAAGAATCAGGGGTAAGGACTAGGGGATGGCTGAAAAGTTAATATTCTGATAGTATGGCCATGTGGCAAGGTCGAGACAAGAACAAGGAGGTGTGCCATGACGCTGGTTATCCTGTGAGATAGCGAAACATGACATCGATTATCGACATGGCACATGATGATGAACTTACTCTCTTTAGCTCCATGTAACTGTATGTATCTCTATGTCTCTCTTACTAGCCTCTATAACTTACTCTATCAGGATAGTGCTATATACATTCAGTCACGCGGACTCTAAGATGCTCAGAGATTGACGGAGGTCAAACCATAATTAGGAAGGAAATGTTCAGCGAGTTGCTTTTTGCAGATAATGCTGCAATGACGACGCACTCCGAGGAAGAATTACAAGGTCTACTATCTGCATTCTCCAATTATTATGTCACAAGGTGCACATGGTGTACCATCAAACTTTACTGACGACGCCAAACTGGAGATATTAGACCATTTTACATATTTAGGGTCAGAGGTAAATAGCAAATTATCCCTAAATCAGAAAATCAACATCAGAATTGGTAAGGCAGCAACAACAATGAACAGCTTAAGAAAATGAGTCTGGGAGAACAGGAAGCTTACTGCCAAAACAAAAGTCCTTGTCTATCAAGCCTGTGTCCTTAGTACTCTTCTCTATGGCAGTGAAACCTGGACAACTTACTCACACCAAGAGACACGTTTAAACAGCTTTCATATGTGGTGTCTGCGAAGAATTCTTGGTATTAAGTGGCAAGGCAAAATCACAAATACCTACTGAAGTATTGGAAAGATCAAGATGTGTGACGGTTTGTTCCAGTCTCCGTAGACTTAGATGGATAGGACACGTTACGAGGATGGATGATGGTAGAATAACATAGGACATCTTTTTTTTTGGTGAATTACAGATGGGTAAGAGATCTCAGGGTCGGCCTCTACTACGATACAAAGATGTGTGTAAGCGGGACATGATTGATACAGGCATTGATAATACACATTGAGAGCAAGTCGCCGCTGAACGTGTTGCATGGAGGGCAAACATCATAAATGGAATAAAGACAAAGGAGAAAATTATTGCAGATAAGTCACACACCGAGCGTGCGAGACGTACGATGGTGCATGATGGTGGAAATGACCATGTGTTCACATGCACCCACTGTGGACGAACATGTGCAGTGCCAATTGACATTATCAGTCACATTCGCTACCGCCATGGGTCGTAGTCATTATGCTTATTTGAAACACAATGTAACAAACTTTCGTCTGTCAGCAGGTCTCTCTGGTCTAGGGGTTACACGACTTTCTCCGTAATCTCGTATACTCTCATAACGTGACGTGACGTTTGCGAGAATTGGTAGATGGTTTTCGCGTCGGTAACTTACGGAGTATGTGAGCCAGTCGTTCAGAAAGCAATGGCAAATTACTGAGCGTAAACGTGCCAAGAAATCAACAAGCAGTTGAAAGATACTGATGTTGACAGCGATGACCTGTAAAGGATATGCGAAAAAAAATCGTCTGTCAAGACGGCATGGTGCCGATGAATAACTTACTCACCATAGCTCCATGCAACTGTATGTCTCTCTATGTCTCTCTTACTAGCCTCTATAACTTACTCTCAATAGCTCCACGTAACTGTGTGTCTCTCTATGTTTCTCTCACTAGCCTCTATAACTTAATCTCTATAGCTCCATGTAACTGTGTGTCTCTCTATGTTTCTTTCACTAGCCTCTATACCTTAATCTCTATAGCTCCATGTTACTGCATGTCTCTCTGTGTCTCTCTTACTAGCCTCTATAACTTACTCTCTATAGCTCCATGTAACTGTGTGTCTCTCTCACTAGCCTCTATAACTTAATCTCTATAGCTCCATGTAACTGTGTCTCTCTCTATGTCTCTCTCACTAGCCTCTATAACTTAATCTCTATAGCTCCATGTAACTGTGTGTCTCTCTGTGTCTCTCTCACTAGCCTCTATAACTTACTCTCTATAGCTCCATGTAACTGTGTGTCTCAATGTTTCTCTCACTAGCCTCTATAACTTAATCTCTATAGCTCCATGTAACTGTGTGTCTCTCTATGTTTCTCTCACTAGCCTCTATAACTTAATCTCTATAGCTCCATGTAACTGTGTGTCTCTCTTTGTCTCTCTTACTAGCCTCTATAACTTAATCTCTATAGCTCCATGTTACTGCATGTCTCTCTGTGTCTCTCGTACTAGCCTCTATAACTTAATCTCTATAGCTCCATGTAACTGTGTGTCTCTCTATGTCTCTCTCACTAGCCTCTATAACTTACTCTCTATAGCTCCATGTAACTGTGTGTCTCTCTGTGTCTCTCTTACTAGCCTCTATAACTTAATCTCTATAGCTCCATATAACTGTGTGTCTCTCTGTGTCTCTCTCACTAGCCTCTATAACTTAATCTCTATAGCTCCATGTAACTGTTTTTGTCTTTCTATGTCTCTCTCACTAGCCTCTATAACTTACTCTCTATATCTCCATGTAACTGTGTCTCTCTATGTTTCTCTCACTAGCCTCTATAACTTAATCTCAATAGCTCCATGTAACTGTGTGTCTCTCTATGTTTCTCTCACTAGCCTCTATAACTTAATCTCTATAGCTCCATGTTACTGCATGTCTCTCTGTGTCTCTCTTACTAGCCTCTATAACTTAATCTCTATAGCTCCATGTAACTGTGTGTCTCTCTGTGTCTCTCTCACTAGCCTCTATAACTTACTCTCTATAGCTCCATGTAACTGTGTGTCTCTCTGTGTCTCTCTTACTAGCCTCTATAACTTAATCTCTATAGCTCCATGTAACTGTGTGTATCTCTGTGTCTCTCTTACTAGCCTCTATAACTTAATCTCTATAGCTCCATGTTACTGCATGTCTCTCTGTGTCTCTCTCACTAGCCTCTATAACTTACTCTCTATAGCTCCATGTAACTGTGTGTCTCTCTATGTTTCTCTCACTAGCCTCTATAAACTTACTCTCTATAGCTCCATGTAACTATATGTCTCTCTATGTCTCACTTACTAGCCTCTATAACTTACTCTCTATAGCTTCCATGTAACTGTGTGTCTCTCGTGTGTCTCTCTTACTAGCCTCTATAACTTACTCTCTATAGCCCCATGTAACTATATGTCTCTCTATGTCTCACTTACTTAGCCTCTATAACTTACTCTCTATAGCTCCATGTAAACTGTGTGTCTCTCTATGTCTCCTTACTAGCCTCTTATAACTTACTCTCTATAAGCTCCATGTAACTGTGTGTCCTCTCTATGTCTCACTTACTAAGCCTCTATAACTTACTCTCTATAGCTCCAATGTAACTGTGTGTTCTCTCTGTGTCTCTCTTACTAGCCTCTATAACTTAATCTCTATAGCTCCATGTAACTGTGTGTCTCTCTGTGTCTCCTCTCACTAGCCTCTATAACTTAATCTCTATAGCTCCACGTAACTGCATGTCTCTCTGTGTCTCTCTCACTAGCCCTCTATAAATTAATCTCTATAGCTCCCATGTAACTGTGTGTATCTCTATGTCTCTCTCACTAGCCTCTATAACTTACTCTCTATAGCTCCATGTAACTGTGTGTCTCTCTGTGTCTCTCTTAACTAGCCCTCTATAACTTAATCTCTATAGCTCCATGTTACTGCATGTCTCTCTGTGCCTCTCTCACTAGCCTCTATAACTTAATCTCTATAGCTCCATATAACTGTGTGTCTCTCTATGTGTCTCTATGTCTCTCTCACTAGCCTCTATAACTTAATCTCTATAGCTCCATGTAACTGCATGTCTCTCTGTGTCTCTCTAACTAGCCTCTATAACTTAATTTCTATAGCTCCATGTAACTGTGTGTCTCAATGTTTCTCTCACTAGCCTCTATAACTTAATCTCCATAGCTCCATGTAACTGTGTGTCTCTCTATGTTTCTCTCACTAGCCTCTATAACTTAATCTCTATAGCTCCATGTAACTGTGTGTCTCTCTTTGTCTCTCTTACTAGCCTCTATAACTTAATCTCTATAGCTCCATGTTACTGCATGTCTCTCTGTGTCTCTCTTACTAGCCTCTATAACTTAATCTCTATAGCTCCATGTAACTGTGTGTCTCTCTCACTAGCCTCTATAACTTAATCTCTATAGCTCCATGTAACTGTGTCTCTCTCTATGTCTCTCTCACTAGCCTCTATAACTTAATCTCTATAGCTCCATGTAACTGTGTGTCTCTCTGTGTCTCTCTCACTAGCCTCTATAACTTACTCTCTATAGCTCCATGTAACTGTGTGTCTCAATGTTTCTCTCACTAGCCTCTATAACTTAATCTCTATAGCTCCATGTAACTGTGTGTCTCTCTATGTTTCTCTCACTAGCCTCTATAACTTAATCTCTATAGCTCCATGTAACTGTGTGTCTCTCTTTGTCTCTCTTACTAGCCTCTATAACTTAATCTCTATAGCTCCATGTTACTGCATGTCTCTCTGTGTCTCTCTTACTAGCCTCTATAACTTAATCTCTATAGCTCCATGTAACTGTGTGTCTCTCTATATCTCTCTCACTAGCCTCTATAACTTACTCTCTATAGCTCCATGTAACTGTGTGTCTCTCTGTGTCTCTCTTACTAGCCTCTATAACTTAATCTCTATAGCTCCATGTAACTGTGTGTCTCTCTGTGTCTCTCTTACTAGCCTCTATAACTTAATCTCTATAGCTCCATGTTACTGCATGTCTCTCTGTGTCTCTCTCACTAGCCTCTATAACTTACTCTCTATAGCTCCATGTAACTGTGTGTCTCTCTATGTTTCTCTCACTAGCCTCTATAACTTACTCTCTATATATCCATGTAACTGTGTCTCTCTATGTTTCTCTCACTAGCCTCTATAACTTAATCTCAATAGCTCCATGTAACTGTGTGTCTCTCTATGTTTCTCTCACTAGCCTCTATAACTTAATCTCTATAGCTCCATGTTACTGCATGTCTCTCTGTGTCTCTCTTACTAGCCTCTATAACTTAATCTCTATAGCTCCATGTAACTGTGTGTCTCTCTGTGTCTCTCTCACTAGCCTCTATAACTTACTCTCTATAGCTCCATGTAACTGTGTGTCTCTCTATGTCTCCTCTTACTAGCCTCTATAACTTAATCTCTATAGCTCCATGTAACTGTGTGTATCTCTATGTCTCTCTCACTAGCCACTATAACTTACTCTCTATAGCTCCATGTAACTATATGTCTCTCTATGTCTCACTTGCTAGCCTCTATAACTTACTCTCTATAGCTCCATGTAACTGTGTGTCTCTCTGTGTCTCTCTTACTAGCCTCTATAACTTACTCTCTATAGCCCCATGTAACTATATGTCTCTCTATGTCTCACTTACTAGCCTCTATAACTTACTCTCTATAGCTCCATGTAACTGTGTGTCTCTCTATGTCTCACTTACTAGCCTCTATAACTTACTCTCTATAGCTCCATGTAACTGTGTGTCTCTCTATGTCTCACTTACTAGCCTCTATAACTTACTCTCTATAGCTCCATGTAACTGTGTGTCTCTCTGTGTCTCTCTTACTAGCCTCTATAACTTAATCTCTATAGCTCCATGTAACTGTGTGTCTCTCTGTGTCTCTCTCACTAGCCTCTACAACTTAATCTCTATAGCTCCACGTAACTGCATGTCTCTCTGTGTCTCTCTCACTAGCCTCTATAACTTAATCTCTATAGCTCCATGTAACTGTGTGTATCTCTATGTCTCTCTCACTAGCCTCTATAACTTACTCTCTATAGCTCCATGTAACTGTGTGTCTCTCTGTGTCTCTCTTACTAGCCTCTATAACTTAATCTCTATAGCTCCATGTTACTGCATGTCTCTCTGTGCCTCTCTCACTAGCCTCTATAACTTAATCTCTATAGCTCCATATAACTGTGTGTCTCTCTATGTGTCTCTATGTCTCTCTCACTAGCCTCTATAACTTAATCTCTATAGCTCCATGTAACTGCATGTCTCTCTGTGTCTCTCTAACTAGCCTCTATAACTTAATTTCTATAGCTCCACGTAACTGCATGTCTCTCTGTGTCTCTCTCACTAGCCTCTATAACTTAATCTTTATAGCTCCACGTAACTGCATGTCTCTCTGTGTCTCTCTCACTAGCCTCTATAACTTAATCTCTATAGCTCCACGTAACTGCATGTCTCTCTGTGTCTCTCTCACTAGCCTCTATAACTTAATCTCTATAGCTCCACGTAACTGCATGTCTCTCTGTGTCTCTCTCACTAGCCTCTATAACTTAATTTCTATAGTTCCACGTAACTGCATGTCTCTCTGTGTCTCTCTCACTAGCCTCTATAACTTAATCTCTATAGCTCCACGTAACTGCATGTCTCTCTGTGTCTCTATAACTTAATCTCTATAGCTCCACGTAACTGCATGTCTCTCTGTGTCTCTATAACTTAATCTCTATAGCTCCACGTAACTGCATGTCTCTCTGTGTCTCTATAACTTAATCTCTATAGCTCCACGTAACTGCATGTCTCTCTGTGTCTCTGTCACTAGCCTCTATAACTTAATCTCTATAGCTCCACGTAACTGCATGTCTCTCTGTGTCTCTCTCACTAGCCTCTATAACTTAATCTCTATAGCTCCACGTAACTGCATGTCTCTCTGTGTCTCTATAACTTAATCTCTATAGCACCATGCAACTTTATTTCTCTCTATGCCTCTCTTACTGGTCTCTATAAAGTACGCTATATCGATCCACGTAACTGTATGTCTCTCTGTTTCTCTATTACTAGCCTTTATAACTTACATTCTTTTTAGTACGCATCAGACAAGATGGAGGGTGAAAGAAGCAACACCAACAATGCCACATTTAGAAGTTTAAGTCTTTACATTTGAGAGTTTTTAAGGTAAGTGGTCATCTAGACAGTCGGGTCTGTTGTTGGACATGGGGGAGCTCAAGGGTTTTTACATAGTAGGTCGGGTGGGGAAGGGTGGGGGGAACAATTGTGAAAGAAGACCGCGGTGACTTGCCTTAAAACAAGTTGTCTGACTGTGGAGGCAATGACAGTAGCTAAAGCAGTAGCCTGGCTGGAGACACGTATTTTAATCTGACATGGCAGTAACTAAATCAGTAACATGACTGAAGACACACATTGTAACCTGACATGGCAGTAACTAAATCAGTAACATGACTGAAGACACATATTGTAACCTGACATGGCAGTAACTAAAGCAGTTAGATGTTGTGCCTGTTTATGGGATTCATATATCGAGACTGATATGGACTATGTTATTCCCTCTGTCCATCGTTTCCATGGTCAGTTCTTCTTCTTCTTCTTCATCTGGTCTATTCACCATTGCTTGTTGTGGTATAGTGTCAGCTGGTTGCCTAGTTATGTTGCCGGATCGTTTTTTTTTCTGTTTTCTACTGAAATGAAGCGATGCTATAATCTCTACTATAGTCCGAATTAGTTCACTTCTGAGTTTCTCTCTTCCTAATGCATTGGGATTCTTCTCAGGAATACCGTTTTCGTTGTTTTAATTGTTTTTTAGCTATGTTTTCTGTCACTGTCTAGGTATGGCATTGGTAGCATATCGTTGGTAGGCAGATTATGTTGTATATTTCTTTTTTCAGTTAGTTAGTTAGTTAGTTAGTTAGTCGCAGTTCCAACTTCACTTTTTTCAGTATCTATTGATATGAGTTTGTTGTTTAGTATTGGTGCCATTTGTCCAATGAGTGGGTTTGCCTTATTGCATCAATTTTCGGTTTCGTCTTCTGATTTGCTCACCTATCTTCCAATAACGATGTGCTGATATGTGGAACATTCACCTATAAGCAGATCTGAAGCAATGAGCTCACAATTACAATGACGCGTTTTAACGCACAATGTAGCCCTCTTTCTCACCTTAATGAACAATTTATAAGCGCTCGTGGTTCCCACAGTGGCCAGAGCCACCCATTTAGGTCCCCACGTCTCGGTGTGTCATTCGGTTGACCTCTCATTGTGTCCCTGGCAAGTTGCAATGCAGATACTACAATTTAATCTTACCCAACAGGCCGAGAACAATATTTATATTGTCCTTTCCAAACGTCATTTCATAGAAAGCAGTGTGTATTTACAAAATGTAATGTGTATTTCTTGTGTTTTTGTATATCACAGTGCGTTGCCGTTTAGCAGTGTTAAGTGTCACATGTGCGAATACAATACATACATATATTTATGGTGACACTTATGGTATAATGAATTACAAAAAAAATAATGCAAGTAAACACGCATGTACTGTTGAAATGATACCTAAAAGTATAATATTATTTAACTATTTCCATTCGATTATCCCATTACCCCTACCCCGTTCAACCTCAGAGAGAAGTTATATTAGGGTCCTTCCCTGACTCAGATTAATAAACCTGTGAATGAGACGGTCCCAAGCCACAGCGGCTGATCGCGGTTTTACCCACACAGGATATTAATTAATTTGTATTTTTTTCCCTCATTCTTAAAGGTGTATTTTGGACAAGGTTGGTTGTGTGTGTTTTTGACATTTGGGAATAGAACATATACATGCGTATACACGTGATAACACTACATTCATGGCATGGTGTCATTACCTACATATTACTTGTTGATGATGATGGTGGAGTAATCATTTGCTCTCGTGCATACTAAAATCTTCCAATAAAAATTCTTTCATAAGATAAGCATTCTCATTCACACTTAGTCTTATCAAAAACAAGTGTAACGGTATCGCTGAACCGTTCATACTCCAAGTATTCTCATTCACTTTTGCTGACTGAATATGTTGTCTTGTATGTATCTACACATTTTAGCATACATTAAACATTACAACAAACATACTAGCAGATTATTGTTCAGACCTATCACTCTTTAAGTGAACAAATATTGAGCATGATATTATACACTTTTAAATGTCATGTATGGATTAATACAAGGTATTAAAAAAAGCAAATTCAATTATTGCTTAATGACATAATTGCGGAAAATCATATAAGAAAAGATGCAAGTAAAATGTTATAACTATTTCTAAAATTAAATAACTATCATATTTGTTATTTGAATAAATAGCTATCGTTATCTCCCGTGGTAGATGGATGTAGATTATGTTTGCTTCCCTTTATTCCCTCATTTCCTGTTGTACAGTGTTTTCAAAGTGTGTGTTAATGTTGTGCACATTATTGTGAAAACAGAAATAGACAACAAAATGTTAGTGAACACTGAGACTAATGGTTTGAATTATATCATCAGCTTCATCATAATGTGCCTTGTCAAATGGCGTAGGTGATCACGCAACCCCTTATCGGCAAAGTGCAAGGGGGCTTCAAATGAAAACCTTAAATGGTGTGCGTGTGTGTGAATGTGTGTGAGTGTTTGTGTTAATGTGTGTGTGTGTTTGTTTGTGTGTGTGTGTGTGTGTGTGTGTGTGTGTGTGTGTGAACGTATTCTGAAAGAGTAAGAGACACGTGCATCATATTTCGATATAGTCACCACTGCGTTAAATGCAAGTCCTCCAGCGCCCATACAACGGTTGGATTTCTGTAGAAAGATCGACCCTGGGGTCACTACTCGGTGTTGATGAACTGGTCGTGAACAGTCTGTTACAGAAATCACGTCGTCTTGAAACTTCCAACTTCAATCATACACTTGCTGGACTGACAGGCATGCATCGCCATACTCGACCTTCACACGCCGATGAGTTTCTATAGGTTTCACCCATACCCTCCGAAAACACATGCAGTCGTCAACCGAAAGACGTGGCCCGCAATCCAACCCACAACCTTCGGAGCCAGATTCAGTCTGCTTGACCTCTTCGCCACGGAGACTCCCGGAACGATGGTGCTGATGATATCCCTCGCTTCCGCTGCCTCGATCATCCAACATCATGTCAGTACACCGGATGTTTAAGAAAGAGCGTTCTTATCTATTCGGCCACGCTGACCGTGGAACAGAGTACTGACCTGTGATCTCGAACCTGTTCTCGTCCATGGCCGTGATTCTCGGGATGTGGTTGTCAGCATGGCCGAATGGATACGAAATCGTGTTCTTAAACATCCGGTGTGCTGATGCCGAGGTAAGGGGTTCAATCCCTACAACGGAAAGTTGCACTAAAATGCTGACCTCTCGTCCTTGACATGGAGGCGTTAATTACAAGTACCTCTGGTGTACCGACAACGAGCTAGAGAAATTAGCAGAAATGTACAACAACAGTAAAGGGAATGCTAGCATCAAGGAGGAGTGGTTACACAGCTATCTGATTCCCTTGCCGAAGCCTGGCAAAGACCACACAAAAATTCAGGGATATCGAGTTATAACCATGCAGAATACAATAGGCAAGCTGCTGGAGAAGGTAATTGCCAGGAAAATATCAAGCCAGCTAGAGAGGCAAGGTGTTTTCCCACCTACCCTTGGTGGGTTCCGTCCAAAAAGAGAAACGTGGACGAATGCAGCGGTTTTTGCCCATGATGTCTATGAAGGTTTCCACTCAGGCATTGAAACCTCTGCTGCAGCGATTGATCTTGAGGACGCGTACAAGAGAGTACCACTGGATATTTTAATGCTTCAGCTTCTTGAACTCAAAATAAGTCCATTCCTCTTAGTTGGATCACTGCAGCCCTCTTCCAACGGAAGTTAGTTTTTGGATGTGGCAGTTGGACTTCGGAACCAACAACAATATATCCTGGCCTACCACAGGGATCACCATTATCTCCGGTACTGTTCAACGCCTACGCAGTGAGAATCATCAGTCAGCAGATTACTGGACCAGGTAGGAAATTGTCATATGCCGACGATGTTTTAGTGTATCGTCAGGGTAATCATCGGGATCAGGGTGCTGTGGAACTATAAACCGAACTCAATCGCATATGTACTTGGTGTGATGAAGCTAGGCAATGGTAACCCAACAAAGGCAACAGTGACTTCGTTATCGTTGAATAATCATATTGTCAGCACTCCAACATCAACTGTAATGCTGTGTTCAGAGACGGTGGAAAGGACACAGGCAATGGATTATCTGGGGATACGGTTTGATCGAAGCCTTGCTTATAATGAGCACATAGACCAGGTGATAACAAAGGTCAAGCGGGGTCTGGCTGCGATGCGGGTGATGGCGGCAGCAAACTGTGAGCAGCACCATCTATGTCTTCTGTACGAGGGGCTGTTCTGGTCTGTTTTTGAGTACGCAATGGCAATCCTGACTCTCAGCCTTAAGCAGATAGAAAGGATGTAAAGGATACAGAATGAAGCTATGCGCATTATTCTTGGATGTACAAGAGATACAGCTTGCAGGGCGATGCGCTACCTTCTTGATTTTCCAACCATTGAAGATAGAATACAAGTTTGCAGAGCTCGCGCCTACCTCGAAGTTAACGCAAACACACAACATCCGCTGCATAGTGAAATTATGAAGGTGAAGGGCAACGGGTTAACAAGAGGACGGTCGTGGATGGGTCAAGCCGAAGACATTCTCCAACAGGTGTGTTCACTTGAGGACTTAGAACCTGGCGAGGAGTGGATACAGGTGCCAACAGATTTCTGCACATCCTTTTCAGTTTGTAACCAACTAGATAAAAATGCAGACAAGAAAATCCGGCTGCTGTGGAGGCTGAGGTACAAGCGTTGATTTTCGAGAATTCGCTAGACGGTGATGCTGTCATCTACACAGATGGGTCGTTCGTCCGACATGTGAGAATCTCATGGGCCTTTACGGCTCAGGCCGGGGGAAGAATTGTGAAGGAGGACTTTGGTGCTTTCACTGAGACCACAAGTA
>JACEFZ010010998.1:350000-370000 GCA_014155875.1 Cepaea nemoralis | reverse complement strand
ACTATGGCGGTAGCGAGTGTGACTGATAAGGCCAATTTGCGCTGTAAATGTCCGTTCACAGTGGGTGCATGTGAACACGTGGTCATTTCCACCATCATGCACCATCTTACGTCTCAAACGCTTGGTGTGTGACTTTTCTGCAATAATTTTCTCCTTTGACTTTATTCCATTTCTGATATTTGCCCTCCATGCAACACGTTCAGCGGCGACTTGCTCCCAATGTGCATTATCAATGCCTGTATCAATCATGTCCCGCTTACACACATCTTTGTATCGTAGTAGAGGCCGACCCTGAGATCTCTTACCCATCTGTAATTCACCAAAAAAGATATCCTTTGGTATTCTACCATCATCCATCCTCCTAAGATGTCCTATCCATCTAAGTCTACGAAGACTGAGCATGGAATAAACTGTCACACAACCTGATCTTTCCAATACTTCAGTATTTGTGATTTTGTCTTGCCACTTAATACCAAGAATTCTTCGCAGACACCGCATATGAAAGCTGTTTAAGTTGTTCTCTTGGTGTGAGTAAGTTGTCCAGGTTTCACTGCCATAGAGAAGAGTACTAAGGACACAGGCTTGATAGACAAGGACTTTTGTTTTGGCAGTAAGCTTCCTGTTCTCCCAGACTCTTTTTCTTAACCTGTTCATTGTTGTTGCTGCCTTACCAATCCGGATGTTGATTTCCTGATCTAGGGATAATTTGCTATTTACCACTGATCCTAGATATGTAAAATGGTCTACTATCTCTAGTTCGGCGTCGTCAATAAAGATTGATGGTACCCCATGTGCACCTTGTGACATAATCTGTGTCTTCTTTTTGCTAATTGTTAAACCAAATTCAGAACAAGCATTGGAGAATGCAGATAGTAGACATTGCAATTCTTCCTCAGAGTGGGTCGTAACTGCAGCATCATCTGCAAAAAGCAACTCTCTGATCAGTACCCTCCTAATTTTGGTCTTAGCCTTCAATCTCTGAGCATTGTAGAGGCCGCCATCTGAGCGTGAGTGAATGTATATACCACCATCCTGATCACGAAATGCATATTTCAGTAGAAGTGAAAAGTATATTCCAAAGAGGGTGGGAGCTAGTACACAACCTTGCTTAACTCCACTCTTGATTTCAAATTCTTCAGAAGTTGCACCATCAAACTTGATTATACCCTTCATGCCTGTGTGGAACGATTCCACAATGGACAGAAGAGTTGGTGGGCAGCCAATCTTCTTTAGTGCCTTGAACAGACCCTCACGACTGACCAAATCAAATGCCTTTGTGAGGTCGATGAAGGCAATAAACAGTGGTTGATTCTGTTCACGGCATTTTTCTTGCATTTGTCGCAATGAGAATATCATATCAGTGGTAGACCGGTTCTGTCGAAAGCCACACTGTGATTCGGGGTAGACTTGATCTCCTAGGACTTGAAGTCTGCGCAGAACAATTCTGGCAAATACTTTTCCAACAATACACAGAAGTGAGATACCCCTATAGTTGTTGCAGTCGCTCCGATCGCCCTTGTTCTTGTACAGTGTTATGATGCTTGAATCTTTGAAATCCTGTGGGACTTGTCCTTCACGCCAGCATAGCTCTATTAGCTGGTGGATCTGTATAGTGAGTGTGTCTTGCCCACTCCTGATAACCTCTATTGGAATCCCATCCTTACCTGGAGCCTTGCCAGATGCAAGTTCATTTATAGCACACTTAACTTCTGTTATGGTGGGAAGTGTGTCCAGGTGGTCAAGAGTTGGTAGAGCCTCTATGGCGTTGAGGGCATCATCCGCTAGTTTGGTCTCACTTGAGTAAAGCTCCAAATAGTGCTCTACCCATCTGTCCATCTGCTGTTTCTTATCAGTGATGATTTCTCCAGTCAAGGTTTTCAATGGTGCACTTCTTTTGATCACTGGACCACAGGCTTTCTTTATTCCTTCATACATGCTTCTTATGTCTCCCTTATCACTTGCGATTTGAATGGACTCACATAACTTGATCCAATAATCATTTGCACACTGCCTGGCAGCCTTTTGCACATCCTTCCTAGCTTGCCTAAGCTCACTCAGAGTGTTACGCGTTGGTCTTTCCTTGTTTCTTAAGAGAGCTTTCTTCTTCTTATCAATCAAGGGCTGCAGAGTCTCGCTGTTGGCCGCAAACCAGTCCTGCCTCTTATGATCCACAGTGCCGTAAACCCCTACGGCAGTTTTATAAAGAGTTTCCTTAATTTGACCCCACTTTTCATTTACTGTACAATTTTCTGGTGTATCAGTGAAAGCGTCTTCAAGTTGCTGTTGAAACTGAAAGCACTTTTCAGGATCATGAGTGTTAATAATATTAATCCTGAGGCTAGATTTGTGTTTAGCTGTGTAGATTCTCTTTGGTCTCAGTCTAACCCTTGCAACAACCAAAGAATGATCCGTATCACAGTCAGCACTGTGGTAACTACGAGTCAATGATATATGGTTCAGATGTTGTCTCCGTGTGATGATGAAGTCCAGCTGGTGCCAATGGCCGGATCTTGGATGTTTCCATGTGACCTTATGCATCTCTTTTGTTTTAAAAAAAGAGTTTGTAATACATAGGTCATTACTGGTGCAATGCTCCAGCAGCCTTTGCCCATTTTCATTCATGCGACCGATGTTGTATTTTCCAAGGCACACTGGCCATGAACTCGAGTCCTTGCCCACACGAGCATTGAAATCACCGAGCATATAAATGTAGTCAGATTTTGGAACTGCCTTGATCACGGAGTCTAACTCCTCATAGAACGAATCCTTCACATCATCAGAGGAATCGAGTGTCGGTGCATATGCAGTAATAATGGTGGCAAACCCACAAGAGGTTGCCAAGCGCAGGGATAATAGTCTTTCATTTCCTCCTGCTGGAATTTCAATCATTCCCAGTAGCGAATTCTTCACTGCAAAGCCCACACCATGTTGCCTTTTTTCTGCCTGCCCTCTACCCTTCCAGAAAAAGGTGTAGTTGTTTTCCCTGAGTGACCCTTCCTCAGCGAGGCGAGTCTCCTGCAGGCCAGCAATATCAATGTTTAGACGATTGAGTTCGGCATCAATCACAGCCGTTTTTCTCACATCGTCAATATTGGTCAAGTCAGTGGAAAATCCTGGACACATGGTTCTCACGTTCCAGGTTGCAAGCCGTAGCTTGAGGTTTCTATTTTTATTTTTGTTTGTACCTGGTGCATTGGTTTTACAGCCTGCGATTCAGATTTTGTCCTAGCCCCAAGCACCCATTGAAGCAGGCAGGCTGTGGCGGATCAGCACCCAATTGGCTGGGGGATGCCCAGCTTGAGGCGGGCGGTAGCTGATCAGTGACACCTATAGGTGTCTCCCACCGTCAGAGGCAACGCGTGGCGCCCCATGTCTACGCCAACTGACAAGGACTTATAACCCGTAACAGTTGCCTCTCGCTTTGATTCCGAGACCAGTTAAGACCAGGGATGGAGTTATTGCCTCTCCATAGCACAAAGCCTGGGCTAAAATACAGAGATCATGTGTTGCCCATGCAGCATGATCCCTCTCTCGGCCTACCTAGGTTACTATTTAACTAACTAACTATTTAACTAACTAACTAACTATTTAACTAACTAACTATTTAACTAACTAACTATTTAACTAACTAACTAACTATTTAACTAACTAACTATTTAACTAACTAACTAACTATTTAACTAACTAACTAACTATTTAACTAACTAACTATTTAACTAACTAACTATTTAACTAACTAACTAACTATTTAACTAACTAACTAACTATTTAACTAACTAACTATTTAACTAACTAACTATTTAACTAACTAACTATTTAACTAACTAACTAACTATTTAACTAACTAACTATTTAACTAACTAACTAACTATTTAACTAACTAACTATTTAACTAACTAACTAACTATTTAACTAACTAACTAACTATTTAACTAACTAACTAACTATTTAACTAACTAACTAACTATTTAACTAACTAACTATTTAACTAACTAACTATTTAACTAACTAACTATTTAACTAACTAACTAACTATTTAACTAACTAACTAACTATTTAACTAACTAACTATTTAACTAACTAACTAACTATTTAACTAACTAAGTATTTAACTAACTAACTAACTATTTAACTAACTAACTAACTAACTAACTAACTAACTAACTAACTATTTAACTAACTAACTAACTATTTAACTAACTAACTAACTAACTAACTAACTAACTATTTAACTAACTAACTAACTAACTAACTAACTAACTAACTAACTATTTAACTAACTAACTAACTAACTAACTAACTAACTAACTATTTAACTAACTAACTAACTAACTAACTAACTAACGACACGCAAAATTCAGTTCATTGCTACTAGAAGTAGTGTGTATGGACTATACTAGAGGTCAAGCGAGAGAGTGCAAAGAAACAGTTCTTGTAATGTGAGTGAGCAATTATGATGGGAGATTTTAACGGACGAATAGGCACAAGAAGAACACCGTGGGATGATTGCATGGGGCCATTCAGCGACACAGAGACTGATTGTAACAGCAATGGTCAACATCTACTTAACATATGCTCCGAACATGGACTAATAATAGCAAATAGTTTTTTTCAACATCGTCGTAGCCACACCATAACCTGGTATAAATGGAATGACATAGACCAAGCAATTCAAATTGACTTTATTCTAATTAGGAAATCAGACAGAAGACTACTATTAGATTCAAGAGCACTCCCAAATACAGATGTTGATACTGATCACAAACCAGTCATTATAAAAATGATTTCAACATTCAGGAAAATAAGAAACAACAAGGTAACACCACATGTGATCAATTATAGGAGGCTACAGGAAAATACGGTTAAAGAGAATTCAATTAAGAAATCAAAAACCGACATAAGAGCATCCCTGATGATCACTCAAGCGTAGATAAGGAATGGACATGTTTCAAGACTGCCATGCTCGACACACTGAAAAATAAATGTGGAACAAAGAAAGTAGGGCAGGACAAAAGATTAAGAACAGCCTGGTGGAACACCGAAGTTAAAGATAGCATATTCAAAAAGAAGATAGCGTTTAAAAAGTGATCACAACTAAATCTGAACAAGAGTATGTTACTTATAGAATAGCACGACGTAATGCCAAATGAACAATTAGAGCATTTAAAGATGGATCCTGGGAATATACGGTGAAGAGATGGCGACCCTTAGTAAAGACTGCCCAAGAGAATTTTATAAACGTGTCAACACAATAAGAAACAGAGATGCATGCTACAACCCAACCACCATCATCAACAGCAAAAGAGGTATACCGATATTTAATCCACAAGAAAGACTAGCAAGGTGGGCAGAATACTTTCAAGAACTACTTAACCACATAACACAGAAAATCTAACTTTTGAGCCTAAACGCCAGGGACAGCAAGAACCAAATTTCATACCTGCAGAAGTCAAAGCAGTTATACAGAAAAGTCCTAAGAACAAATCACCAGGTCCAGATGGAATAACCACAGAAGCTATTCAGGCCTGTGGGGAAACATAATATATAGCATATTTTTAATATAGCATGGGAAGAAAGAAAAGTCCCAGATGATCGGCAACAGGCAATAATAGTACCAATATGGAAAAAGAAAGTCAATATGAGAGAGTGTGAAACATACAGAGGTATATCACTCCTGACCATATAGGGAAAATGTAGGCAAAACTATTGGAACAAAGAGCTAGACCCATAGTTGAACAACAGTTAAGCAAAGTACAATTCGGTTTTCGGAAAGGTAAAAGTAGGACTGATGCATTATTTAAACTTAGACAAATACGTGAAAAAAAAACTGTCGAATATAATGACCAGCAGAATATTGTGTTTGTAGATCAGGAAAAGGCTTTCGATAGAGTAGACAGATACAAATTATGGACCATCCTTGAAGTCTATGGGATACAAGGGCAACTGCTAGAAAACATCATAGCCATGTACCACTCGAGCCGAAGTGCAGTAAGAACACAAGAAGGTATATCAGATATGTTCACAGTCAATACAGGAGTGAGGCAGTGGTGTGTACTCTCTCCCCTACTATTTAATATCTACATGGACATAATTTCCAAAGAAGCAAGTCTCGACAGAACAGATTAAGAAAATTTAGAACGCTTTACTCCAGATGAAACAACTGATCCACATGAAATAAATGAACTTCTATTTGCAGATGATCGGTGCCTGTTTTATAGCGATGAGGGCAGACTGCAAAATCATATTAATAATCTCAGTTCAACATGCATGCGATACAATATGAGTATAAATACAGCCAAAACCGAAGTAATGCGAGTTAGCAGAATGCCGGGCCCACTAAATATACAGATAAATAGCACAACTCTGAACCAAATTAAAGAATTCAAATATCTTTGAAGTATGATCACAGAAGATGGCAGATTGGACAGAGAAATCAAAATCAGATGTCAAAAAGCTAGTGCACTTACATATCAACTATCATCCTTACTGAAACATCCAAATATACCCATGTCCGCAAAACGACAGATAATAAACAGCATATTCATGCCAACTCTATGGTAACAATCTCAAACCTGGACTTTATCCAAATAACATCTTCGCAAAATCAACATCTGCGAAATGAGATGCCTGAGGAGAGCTGCCAACTAAACAATCCGAGACCGAGTAAGAAATGCTATTATTAGACAGACTGGGGGATTAACACCTTGTGCCACATTTATTGAAAGACAGAAGATCATGTGATTTGGCCATGTCGTTAGAATGCAACATCAGCAACTACCATCACTGGCCTTACATCAAAGATCATCTGCGACGAGACCACGAGGACGTTCAAGAAGAAAATGGATTGACGACATCAGAGACATTGTACAACCACAATGAATGACATTATCCAGTGCCGCCCACCGGGCACTTGAATGCAAATTATTCCTCCCCACGATGCTTGATGGCAGAAGTGGAAGATGATGATGATGATGATGATGATGACGATGATGATGATGGTGATGATGATGATGATGATGATGAATGTATAGTGATTAAAATTATGAAATTGTCACCAAAATTGACAACATTCTTCCTTCCTCGTAAGGAAGTATCTGTGTTATTATTTAGTGATGTTTCTAAATCTAAGTGCAGATACTACACATAGTTCTTAGCCATAAGGCCAAGTATATTCACAAGGTACCTGCCAAAGATGATAGATTTAACAAAGAAAAAAATAGTATCGTTAAGCAGATAATTGTTTAGTCCTATCACTCTTTACGAAAAGTAATAGTGTATACGATATTATACAATAAGAAAAGTAATGTTTGTATTAATAAGATAGTAAACAACAATAACAGGATTGTTTAATTGCATAATTACCGGATATCTTCCATGAAAAGAGGGAAGCAAAACGTTATACATGTATTATTTTATTAAATAACCACCGAAATTGTTATATGAATAAATAGCTATCGTTATCTCCCTTGCTTGATGCCTTAACTTGTACTTAGATTAATTATATCCCCACATTACCTTATGTCCTGTAGTACAGTGTTTTCAAACTTTATTTTAATGTTATGCACAATATTGCAAAAAACGAAAAAAAAGCAACAACATATTTGTGAACGGTGAGACTAATATGTGAAATATATCACTACCATCACGATTATCATCATCATCTTGTGCCTTGCCAAATGACGTAAGCGAGCTTGCACACGCTTATCGGCAAAGTTCTTAAGCACATGACCACCAGCAAGTCAATGAGTGCACAGCATCCATTGCACGGCGAGATCAACAAGAAAAGAAGGAGCAAGCTAGAACGAGGTCACTCCTGGAATAACCAGGTCGAAGTTTGTGTCTTTTTTTTTTGGGGGGGGGGGGGGTGGAAGGGGGGAGGGGTTATTATCTACTGATATGAGTGTGTGTTCTGTAGTATTGGTGCCATTTGTCCAATGAGTGGGATTGCTTTATTCCATTTATATACTATCACATCTTCTCTTTTCCCACCCATCTTCCAATAGTGTGATGCTGATATGTGAAATATTCACCTGTAAGTAGATGTGTAGCAATGATCTCACACAATTACAATGACCAGCTTTGACTCACAATGTAGACATCTTGTCTACACAAGTGAACTTGTAGAAGTTCTGAGCGCGTACACTCACAGTTAAGAATGAGAGCAAGAAGACAGTCTACGGTAAAATCTATCTCACTGTAGGATCACGCCAAGTGGCGGGGATTGCTGTAGAGTCTTTGCCGTATACTCTCTAAGCAATGATGGTCAGTGGTGTGACGTAGCCGGCCTACACATGACACCTGTTCATTACCCTCACTAGTTACAATTACAAGGTTCTTACATTTTAACTTTATAAGGACAACACATGGACTTATTTTTACCACTGTTTATTCTTCTGGCAAGATATCCATTGCCCGTTCATTATCAGTTATCTTTCTCCATGCGTGAGCCATTTTCAGCTGCGCAATGCATATCTTCTGTTTTCAACTGTTACAGTTCATTAGCTATTGTCTTCTGTCACCTTAAATAAGTTGGTGATAAGATGTTAACCTGGCCAATGTACTTCTCAGTAACAGAATATCTCCTTCTACCACAACCTCGGCAGCCACAAATGTACAGCTGTTGCCAATACGCGGATTACAAAAAGATTCACCTGGGATGTCCAGAGCAGCATTGGGAAGCAAAGGTGTTTCCAAGGCACCAGGGCCAGGTTCTATACTGGCCAGGACCTACTAACACGTCCAACCCGTGCGGCCTGGGCAACAGGCCCCTTCGGGATCCTGGCTGACGCCAGTAGGATCGCTGATTCCTCCGAAGACGGAGAGTATCTGTCTGCACGGCGAGGAACCACCAGTCTGCATACCAATAAGCCAGACATGGGACAAAGGATACTCACGCAAAGCTCAGTCCTGTATGACATCACACTGATGTTGGACAACAGGATGTCTTCATCCGACATACAGGACTTCACGCACGAGTTTACAGCCAGCGAACACAAGGAAGCAAGCAGATGTTATGATCTCTTGGCAAGGTTTACGCTTTAATGTTTACGTTTTAATGCTGTTGTTGTTGTTTCTTCCACTTATGCCGTTAGGCGTCGTGGGGAGAGTTAATTGAAGTTCCAGGGCCGTGACTAGCACCTTTCCTCCAATTTTCTCCATAAATCTTGAGCAGAATTTTTGGGATCAAGTAAATTCCCTACCGGTTTGCTAGACCAGACGTAGGTTCCTTACCTACTTAACCCATGTATATTTGCTACTAACCACCATGTCACATCCACTGGTAAGCTTAGTGCTATGCCAGGTAGGACTGACCGACCGACTTTGAAATTTGAAACTTGCCCTCAGAGTGTTTTCGGTCCAATTTCGGGGCCTCGATAGAGTCCCGTGGATTAGCGTATGACTCTGCAATTCACATTAATTCACGTTTTAATGTTAAATATATTTTATCGCATACTGTCTTGGTGCTCTCAGTCTTAACTTTGAGTGTTCGCGCTCAGATCGTTTACAGGTTCACTAGGATGGGAAAGAGGGCTACATGTGAGTCAAGATTGGTCATTTTATTTGTGAACTCATTGGTTTAGATCTACTTTTATGTGAATGTTCCATATATAAGCATCACATTATTGGAAGACAGGTGAGAAATCAGAAGGCGAGATAACGATGCCGTAAGGCAAACACCCTCATTAGATACATGGCGCCTATACTACAGAACGAACACGTATCAGTAGATACTGAAAAATAAAAAAAAATACCAACATCTAAACGACAATCTTCCACCTGAGCCTTCCAGAAGTTTCCTCTGGACAACCTGCTGATCTGACCGTGCAGTTGATGCAGTGTACTCATTGACTCGCTGGTGGACATGTGCTCGTGTACACTGAGTGCACTCATTGACTCGCTGGTAGACATGTGCTCGTGTACACTGAGTGCACTCATTGACTCGCTGGTAGACATGTGCTCGTGTACACTGAGTGCACTCATTGACTCGCTGGTAGACATGTGCTCGTGTACACTGAGTGCACTCATTGACTCGCTGGTAGACATGTGCTCGTGTACACTGAGTGCACTCATTGATTCGCTGGTAGACATGTGCTCGTGTACACTGAGTGCACTCATTGACTCGCTGGTAGACATGTGCTCGTGTACACTGAGTGCACTCATTGACTCGCTGGTAGACATGTGCTCGTGTACACTGACCGTGCAGTTGATGCAGTGTACTCATTGACTCGCTTGTAGACATGTACTCGTGTACACTGACCGTACAGTTGATGCAGTGTACTCATTGACTCGCTGGTAGACATGTGCTCGTGTTCACTGACCGTGCACTCAGTGACTCGCTGGTAGACATGTGCTCGTGTACACTGACCGTGCAGTTGATGCAGTGTACTCATTGACTCGCTAGTAGACATGTGCTCGTGTACACTGACCGGCGAAGGGAGTGCATGATCGCCGACGTTATTTGACACGGCACATAATGTTGATGGTATCACATTTTAAAATATTAGTCTCACTGTTTAGTCACATTTTGTTGACTATTTCTATTTTCGCAAAAATATGTATGTGTTTATTTATTTATTGTATTTAATTTTTTAAATGTTGCATATCCATTTGCAAGACATCACTGTCAACACTAACACTTTACTGCTGTTGTGGCCTCTTGGCAAGTTTACGTTCAGTAGTTTGCCATTGCTTTTTGAATGACCGGCTCCCATACCAATTTGTTAAAATCCCAGCGCAACGCGGTCTGCTGCCAAATGGCACACAGATGTGTTTAGAACGCATCTAAGAGGAATTAGACCTGCGTCTGTAACGCCTTCGCCGCGGAGAACGGCAATAATGTGTATAACAGTAAAATAATGTTTGAAATCACTGTTCTACAGGACATGAAGCAATGAAGGGACACAAATAACATCTAAATCCATATTACGGCAACCAGCAAGGGAGATAACGATCGCTATTTATTCAAATAATAAACACATGGGTTATTTACTGTTTTGAAATATTTATCACATTTTATTTGCCTGCTTTCATATAATCCCTCCGAACGCTATGCAATAAAATAATCTTTTCTTTTCCTTTTTTTTACCATTTTATAATAATCCACACATTATTCTTGTTATTGTATAAAATGTACACAATACTACTTTACCTACAGAGTTATAGAATCGAACAAATATCTGCATAACGTCACAGACATTGTCTGCGCACAACATAAGCAGATTTTACTGGTACATAAATATAGTAATAATCTACGCACCATGAACCACTGCTATTATAACCGATGCCGCACGAGCTGGTTGAAACAAGGTGGAAAGTTTGGTTTTTTTTACAAATTGGATGGATGGATGGATAACGTCACATAACCTCTGCATATACGCTATATTAAATTTTGGGCAGGTACACGCGTGTACCTTTTAATTGTAAATGCGAAATTGTAAACATGTTTCTATGGAACACCCGTGTTATAATAATAAACAGTAATATCATACCTTATTAATAAGTTAATTGGAAATATACACTAAGAGAAAACAGCTGAGAATAGCTGCATTTCTGCATCCGATGGACAAGACTCGACGACCTGCTGCTGTCAGTTCAGCTCTGTGGCCAGACAAATATTCAGATCAACTTGAAGGTTCTCTGCTGGATGTGAACCTTGTGAAAGTTATCGGGGATCGCTACCTTGTTGTGAATATCTACCCCAGCATGGAGGTCGTCGAAGATTTGGTTGTGGTCAGTCCTAATGTAGGCCAACAGCTTGAAGGGGTGAGTTGAAAATAAAGTAGTGCAGTATTTATAAGCTTTACTAGTTGAGAATTGAGTAATGGGGGATAATTGGAATATTCCAGTGGGTGTCCCTGGTGGGAAGGGCTCCACATTCTGTTTTTTTTTTTCTTGTCTTGGCCTGATGAAAACCAATGTGTTGAGTCGTCTGTCCCTAACAGAGTTAGGTTCACTGTATTTTTCTGAGCAGGGCCGATGGCCCACGATCATCTAATAGAGATCAGTGACGGGGAGGCTATCACCAGTTGTGTTATATATTTTACAGGTTCCCTCTGGTCGGGATGAAGAACACAGAACCATTGAAAAATCCGATCCCGGATAAATTTTTGGTGCAAGAAGATTGGCCAGCAACTTTCTCAATGGGTCTATGCTAGAAGAAGTTGATAAACATTGCTCGGTGGAGCTGAATGGTATAAGTATCCTACATGAGTTCATACCATTCGTTAACACACCTGTAGTGATGGATGTTCAGTCCACGTATTACTAGATCAGTAGGAACTGATGTTCACATTAGATGAAACCAAACATTGAAGTATAGGTGTTCCACGTATCAAGGAAATCATAACATTAAGACTATATCTAGAAGATAAAGAAATCTATTGGAATATAGATACAATGACTGTTTAAGAGTGAAAACTATAGAACATTTCGTAAGAAGGAAAAACGTCATGTTCATAGGACAGTGTTCCATGTTTTTTTTTCACTGCGCAGGAATTATGAAGTCTGAGTTTCTGTAAACTATTAGGAATAGTTTTTTTTGTGTGTTAGGAACAAAAATAGTATCGTTCACGGATTATATATTTGAATGGGAATCAGATCTCATGGTCATCAGAGCTCCTGGAGGAGGACAGGTCTGGAGAGAAGGACACGACTTCGGTGAGGTCCATTGTGCTGATTCTTGTGATGTCGTGTAATCCTTGCCTTGATGAGTGGAATCTGATCATGAACTTTGTAGTCTGACCTCCACATTTACATTAGAATACACAACACACATTTTCTTCGCATACACGCCTCACGTACATTACACTTTTTCTTTTAATAAATTAATCTTTATTAATTGTTGGAAGAATGAGTTGTTGAATATGTTGCGTTGGGGGAGAATGAGAGGGGGCATAGTACGACAGTGAGAGAGACATAGGAAAAGGTGTCCACAGGCTGATGGAGTGTGTTGGACGGAAGCTGGTGGATTCTCCAGGTTATTAGAAAGGGGGTAAAATATAATGTGGGTGTTGACTCCCCTCACTCCAGGGACGACACTTTAGATTAAGACACGACACCTGTCACATGGTGTAGGCGATAATGCAATCCCTTATCGGCAATGTACATGAGCATATGTCTACCAGCGGTTCAATGAGCTTCCACTGCACCGTGAGATCAACAAGAGAAAGGACGGCAGGACAGAATGCGGTAACTTCTGGAAGTCTCATGTGGAAGATTGCATTGTAGAGTTCCTTTTTCAGTATCTACTGATATTTATTTGTTCTTTAGTATTGGTGTCATTTGTCCAATGAGTGGGTTTGTCTTATTTCATATATTTCCCATCCCATCTTCTCATGCCTCACCTATCGTTTTTCAGTATCTATTGATACGTGTTTGCTCTTTAGTATTGGAGCCATTGTTCCACTGATTGGGATTGTCTTGTTGCATCTATTTTCGATCTCATCCTCTCATTTACGACCAATCTTCCAATAATGTGTTACGCTGATATGTGGACCAGTCGCCTATAAGTAGAAGCAATGAGCGTACAATTAGCATGACCAGTCTTGACTCTCAATACAGACATTTTTCCCACCCTAGTAAACTTGTAGAAATGGTGGGTGGGGAGGGGGGGGGGGGGCTGCGTGGTCTCGGGGTATGGTGTCCGCCTCGAGTGCTGGAGGTCCCAGGTGAGGACCGGGACTTATTTCACGTGGACGTCTAGTAATAAAATGTCCCCTGGTCTCTGGGTAGTGAGACCGTGTGTATTGTTGCGCACGTAAAAAATATCTTGGCAGTTGGAAATCGAAAAAATGTAGCCTAACGACGCTGCCCGGGCTAAATTTCGAGTTAAAAATCTACCCAAAGTATTTTCAGGATCCTCGCCGGTGCTACGGAGTTCGTGCACTGAACTGAGTTCTCCAAACTCAGGCTTGAGTTAGGAGGAGAACGGAGCACTTATGGGTTATACCCGTGTGCCGTGATGTTGATCCATCGACTAAACTAACCTAAACTTGTAGAAATTCTGAGCGCGTACACTCACAGTTAGAAGTGAGAGCATCAAGACAGTATGCGATACAATATATCTAATTGTAGTGCCACACCAAGTGGCGTAGATTGCTGTAGATTGTTTGCCGTTTACTTTCTATGCAGCCATGGTCACTGGAGTGAGGTATCTGGATTGCACATAACAAGTTTTCATGATCCTCACTAGTTTCAGTTTATTTGTTAGCACCTCTTGTTCAAACTACTTGCTGTTCGGCCCATTGTGCCCCACCAAGGCCCGTCTGCCAGTGTTAATGGGCAGTGATACGGCGATTAGAGTTTACAGTTTGAATGATCGACATTGCACCCTGGTCAATTAAAGTGCAGACAAATCCATACAATCACATGTGTACCTGCCAAAAATGATAACAACAAGAGCGCTTCTGCATACGATTAAACAAGATAATTGTTCACACGTATACACTCAATAAGTAAACTAATGTTGTGTACAATATTATACAATAAAAATAGTAATGAAAGGATTTTTATCAGATGGTTAAAAAACAAAACAAAAAAGGATTGTTTGATAGCATAAATGCAGGAGAGATGCCAAGAAAAGAGTCAAGTAATATATTACATATTTTTAAAAAGTGTAATTAATCACGGTATTTTTTATGTGAATAAATATGTAACGTTATCTCCCGTGTTGATCTTAATATAGATTTAGATTACATTTATTTCCCCTTATTGCATCTTTTCGTGTATTACAGTGTTTTCAAACTGAAATTTTAATGTCACGCACATTATTGCGAAAACAGAAATAGACAATAACATGTTAGTGTACACTCAGACTAATATGCAGAAATATATCATCATCATCATCATCATCATCATCATCATCATCATCATCATCATCATGTGCATTGATAAATCGCGTATGCCATCGTCCACTCCATGTCGGAAAGTACGAGGCGGTTTCAAATGAAAGACATTGTGTGTGTGTGGGGGGGGGGGGGGGGTGAAAATATTATGTAAGAATACAGAGCAAATGCATCATTTGTGGATGAAGTCGCCAACTGTGTTCAATGAATGAAAGTCCCCTGGCGCCCATAGAATGCTTGAATTTATGTAGAAAAACATGATCTTGATCACGTCCATAACCATTCATGCAGCACCTGCTGTACCTCTTGACGGGACCGAAACTTGTTGAATCTTCCTACTTACACTGTGCTTGACTGGCTGCACATGTCAGCTTTTAACTACCCTCACTAGTTACAATTACAAGGTTCTTACTTTTTTTTACAAAATCCTATTTCAAAATGCTCCAAGCTACCTTTGGCCATTGTTTAAATATAACGCTAGACATAGCGAACGACTAAATATACTTCATGTCCCTAAACCTAGGATAGACTTATATAAAACAAGCTTAGCATAATCTGCCGCTCAGTTGTGGAACAATCTTCCACAAGAAATCAAAGACACCACCAATCATGATACATACATTCGCAACCTGTTTGAACACTACCTTAGTACAGACTACATGCCCCCATAACAAACAACACAAAAAAGACAATAATGGTAACTTATCTCAAACGACAACTAGCCAAAAAACATTCCCTTATGTATGGCACGTTACACCCTCCTTAGGTATTTATAATGCCTATGTTAAACACTGCCTCAGTGAGTCATTTGTTATTGATTATTTTTCATGCGTTTTAATGTTCTTTTGTTGTCAAAAGTTGCTTCATAAGTGATGTTGAATGAAAGAATGTATGAGAGGAAATAGAGAAGAAGGGCAGAATGTCAGACGGGCCTGCGTGCCCAATTCTTAACCCTTTGAAAATAAAGACTTATTATTATTATTATATTATTATTATTATTACTATACTTACATATTAAGTCTTTACTGCAACTTCTGTTTACGACTACCATGAAATGTTTCTTCTTCAGGCATCATATCCATTACCTGTTCATTATAATTGTTATCTTTCTCCGTATGTATGCCATTTTAAGCTGCCCAATGGCTAACTTCTGTTTTCAGCTGTGACAATTTATTAGCTTCCCATCTTCCTCCATGATCATATCTACTGTATCCTTACATAAGTTGGCGGTGTTTCCATAATATGTTAAACTGGCCAATCATATCTCCGTCTACCACAACCTCGGCCACCACAAATGTACAACTGTTGCCAACACGAGGGTCAAACCCAGAGGAAGCCGAGATTTCCAGAACAGCTTTGAATGTGCCCAGTACCAAGCAACCCAGTGATATTTGGTTTTCTTGGTAATCCTCCAATTCCCCCCCCCCCCCCCCCCCCCCACTTTTTCACATGCTGTTGGCCTACTTTAGGACTGAACACAACCAAGTCTGCGACGACCTCTATGCTGAAGTACCCATTCACAACGAGGTAGCGATCCCCGATAACTTCCACACGGTTCACATCCGGCAATCCAGCAGAGAACTTGTAAGTTGATCTGAATATTTTATTTGTCTGGCAACAAGAGGTGACTTGACAGCAGCAGGTCGTCGAGACTTGTCCATCGGATGCATAAATACAGCCATTCTCACTCGTTCTCTCTTAGTGGATATTTCCAAATATACTCATTAATTCGTTATTATAACCACAGCAGTGCCATGGCAGCATTTATCTACAACTTTGCGGTTACAATTATAAGTACTCAAGTGTACCTTTTATTTTTTTACAAACTTTTATTGAGTGTTAAAATCGTCGCAGGGTGTATTGTTCGTGTTTTTACAGAGCGTTGCATGTGGACGTGTAGGTGACATATGCGCAAAATTACAAAACATTTTATACATTTTAACATTTCTGCATTGAAATTGTTGTAAGGAAACATTTTAAACAACAGCAGGATGATAGTACACGGTTATTATTTCCCCTGCCATCTCCCTCACCTGTCAGCTCCGAACTCCCACCAATACCATCACCACCACTCGGTAATGATGAACATGGCAGTAAAACTTGTTAGACCGGTGAGGGTGGTAGCAGCATCAACAACAACAGTATCAAAATGGTGGGAAAGGGGGATGTGACAGTATACTAGCTTACAATGCAGAAAAGGTTGTGATTGCATTTATACTGTTTGTATTGTTACATGCGTTCTGTGTGTTCAGTGGGAAAGGGGGATGTGACAGTATACTAGCTTACAATGCAGAAATGGTTGTGATTGCATTTATAATGTTAATGTTGTTACATGCGTTCTGTGTGTCCAGTATTTATTTACGTGTATTTACAGAGCGTTGCATGTGGGCGTGTAGGTGACATATGTATAATATTACAACAATTTATTCATCGGCCTACTTACATATGAAAGGGGGTGGGGTGGGGGGGGGGGGGGGGGTTACCCAACAAAATTTGTTTTACTATATTTGTTTCTCCTGTTAATTATATCAGTTGGGTCAAAGTGTTCCCCTATGATTCTCACTGCACTTATCTGTTTGTAGAACGTTATAGTTGCCTCCTTGTAGCCTTTATGTAGGGTTTCGTCATATTCCTCGGAGTATATTTTTTTAAACTATTCTATTGACATGTCTTCTAGTCTAGTCTTCACAAACTTTTTATATTTTTCCTTTTTGTCTTTTACAGCTTTCTTTCCCTATGCGTTACTCCAACTTGTTATTTCATTTATCCTTGTTTTGCGTTTTTTCATGGTTCCACATATTATTTTTACAGTATTTAAAATGCCTGATTTAAACATCTCCCATCCCAATAATGTGACGTTGATATGTGGAACATTCACCTATAAGTAGATCTTAAAAGGCAGTCTCCGTGGCGAAGAGATCAAACCATGTGACTAGGCTCCGAAGGTTGTGGAACCGTCGTTCGGTTCTCGAGTGCAGTTTATCGGAGACTCCTGAGTGTCGTCGCTGGAGCTACAGAGTTCATGCTTTGTGCGACACTTTCGGCCCGGCGGAAATAGACTGAGCCGTATGGGATAAAACACGGTGCAATGAAGTCGACTCTGCCAACTTTTAAGCGACGTTTTTTTTTTTTTTTTAAATCGTAACCAATGAGCCCCCAATTGCAATGACCAATCTTGACTCACAGTGTAGCCCTCTGTCATACCCTTATGAACTTGCAGCAGTTTTGAGCGTTTACACTAAGAGTTAAGGGTGAGCGCATCAAGACAATCTACGATAAAATATGTCTAACTGTGTTGTCCCGTCAATTGGCGGAGATTGATGTAGAGTCTTTGCCGTATACTTTCTACACACTTATGATCACTGGTGTGGCGTATCTGGCCTGCGCATGACACGTTTTCATTACCCCTACTAGATACAGTTTATTGTGTTGTCTCTAAATCACACTATGTATCATTCGCCACATTGTGTTCCACCAATGGCAACATTTTTAAACAGTGATTTGGTGATTCGAGTTTGCAGTTTGGATGACCACCCGTGTACCCTGGCCAGATAAATCCATATGTTGAGCCAGAGCCGCCCCATCAGGTTCCCACGCCCCTGTGTGGCATTCGGTTGACATCTGCTGGTGGCCCTGACAAGATCCCGTAAAGATACTACAATTTGATCACAGTCGAAATGCCGAGTACAATTATAAGGCACACGCGTGTACCTGTCAAAAATGATATTTTAGACACCATATTACCTGATAAGGTTAAGCAGATATGTGTTAAGATCTATCACTCTTGAAGTAAACTTATATTATGCACGATATTATACAATAAGAAAGGTCATGTATACATTAATATAAGATAGTAGAAAGCAAATAAAGGTAATGTTTGATTGCATAATAGCCGGAGAGCTTCCATGAAAAGAGGGAAGTAAAGTGTCATAAATGTGTGCTTTTTTATTTTTAATACCTAATGTATTTATTATATGAATAAAAACAATAGTTATCTCCCCTGCTGGCCGCATTTGATACGAATTTTGGTTATAGTTGTTACTTCATCGTTCTATTTCCTGTAGTGGATTTTTTATTAAGAATTATTTTAATATTGTTCACATGTTTGCGAAAACAGAAATATACAACAACATGTTGGTGAATAATGAAACTAATATTTTGAAATATATTATCATTATTATGTTCCTTATCAAATGACATGAGTCACCATGCACTACCTTATCCGCAAAGTACGAGGGCGTTTCAAATGTAAACCTTACTTATTATTATTGTATTTTTTGTGGGGAAAATATTATGAAAAAGAAATTACAGAATGTATCATCTTTATCGATGCAGTCACACCTGCCTTCAATGCAAGTCCCCCAGCGACGATACGTTGCCTGGATTCCTGTATAGAATAATTCTCTTGTTCTCTACTCAGTGTGCCTGAATCGGTCATGAACAGTCTGGCAAAGAAGTCACGCCGATTAGAAACGTCCTACTCCACTCATACACTTGCTTTATTGACAGGCATGCATCTCCATGTATCTGATTCCTGAATCTGAATCAACATCTGAATGTCTACAGGTTTCACCCCATCACTGTTCAAACACAGATAACAGAACGCTGCTCCTCTTTGGCGAGTGTCAAACGTATGACGGCCATCTTTAAAGTGTCCTCGTGACGTCACAGTGTTCACCTGCAGCTTGGTGTCACGTGCTGAACCTTCTAGACATCCCCGGAAACAATATCGACAGGCGACAAGACAATGGTTTGGTTATTGTAATGTATAGCATACTTTTATAGTTTTTATTTCAAGCTACCTCGTACATGATCACATGTCTACCAGAGAGACAATGAGACAATGAGTGCACAGCATCCACTGCAGGGTGAGGTCAAGAAGACAAAGTGCAGCAGGTTAGACAGAGGACACTCCTGGAAGGGTCAGGTAGAGCATATCAATCGAAAGGATTGTTCATTCGAGGGCATAGATTCTTGTGAAGGATGGAAACAAATGCAAGCAACATGTAATACGTTCTGTTTAGCATGCATCAGACTGGAAAGAGGGTGAAGACAACAACACCGCATAATTTTAGAGGTAAAAGTTCAAGCCTTGACGTTTGAGATTTCTTCTTAGTGTAAGTAGTCACCTAGTGAACGTGTCGAAGAAATGAGCGC
>JACEFZ010010998.1:342500-345000 GCA_014155875.1 Cepaea nemoralis | reverse complement strand
GAATTGCCCCCCTTAACAATGGAATTGCCCCCCAGTGGGGCGTGGGCCCCACGTTGGGAAACACTGGTGTAGATTGTCCAAAACAAGAAATAATCAACAGATATATAATAACGAAGTAATAACATGAACAGATAAGTATTGTAGAACAAAGTATACAACCGACGTTTCTATTCTAAGAAAGTTTTTTCAAGGACAGACAACACAAACATATGTAAAGAATAAAAAAAAGAAAACACACACACACAATTATAACATACACGACTCCTGTGTTTCTAGAAGACACACAAGTTAGGATCAGTACAGTCTTGAAAAGTGCGCCTATACTACAAAGGTTGAGTGCAGTTCAGAGTGTCTATAACAGTATTTGCTGGAGATTGCAATACTTGTGATGGACAGTGATTTGAGTTTTCGGTTTGGGTGACCGCCTCTTCACGCTGGCCAGATCAAGTGTAGATAAATGTATATTTCAATTTTAGCCGACACTAGCTGCCCTTAATGGGGGTCGCGGTTTCCACACGGGCCATGGCCGCCCACGTCCTTGCGTGTCCTTCGGTTGACATCTGCTTGTGGCCCTGGCAAGTTCAAATGCTGATACTACACTATAACCTCAGCCAAAAGGCCGAGTAGAATAACAAGATAAAATAACAAGGTACACGCGAGTACCTGCCAAAAATAATTACATTTTCCTCATAACATAAAATAAAGTTAAGCATATAATTGCTTATATTTATCTCAGTTTCAGTAAAAAGATATTGTTTACGATATTATATCATTTTAAATTCCATGTGTAGATTAATACAATAAATTAAAACAAAAATAAACAAATTGTTCGATTGCATAAAAGCCAGACGGCTTTAAAAAAAGGCGCAAGTATAATGATGTAACTATGTGTAAAATTTAAAACACCATCATATCTTTTATATGAACGCATTGCTATCGTTATCTCCCGTGACGAACTTTATATTGAATAATATTATATTTATTTCCCCTCATTGCCTCATTTCCTGTCGTACAGTATTTTAAAACTATTTTAATGTCATGCACATTATTGCGACAACAGAAACAGACAAGACAATGTTAGTAAACAGTGAGACTAATAATTTGAAATATACCATCATCATCATTATGTGCCTTGACAATTAGCATAGGCGATCATGAACTCCCTTATCTGCAAAGTACTATGCTATTTCAAATGAAAATGTTAAATATTTTATGTGTGTGAAATACAAATAAAGAACAACATATGTATTATTTTTCGATATATTCATCACTGCGTTAAACGAAAGTCCCCCAGCACCGATAAAGTGCTTGGATTCCTGTTGAAAACAATTCTCTTTTTCACTACTCCGTGTGACTGAACCGGTCGTGAACAGTCTGTCACAGGACTCACGCCGTTTTGAATCATCGTACTCAACGCATGCACATGCTGGACTGACAAGCGTACATCACCATACTGGACCATCATTCACCGATGAATGTCATCAGGTTTCACACATCACTGATCAAAAAGCGTATAACAGAATTATGCTCCTCTTTCATGCATGTCAACAGTGGGGTGTCATCTTTAAACTGTCCTTGTGACGTCACAGTGTTCACTGCGCTGTGATGTCACTGCTTAATACTCTTTGCATTCTTAAAAACAATATTGATAAGTTACAAGACAATGGATTGGTTATTGTCATTTCTATTACAATTTTTAAGGTTTTCATTTGAAGCCCCGTCGTATATGAGCACACGTCTACCAGGAGTCAGTGAGTACAAAGTATCCAATGCAAGGAGTTATCAAGGTTAGCAGGATAGACAGAGTCAGTGAGCACAAGGCATCCAATGCAAGGAGTGATCAACAAGAGAAAGGGCAGCATCATAGACAGAGTCAGTGAGTACAAGGCATCCAATGCAAGGAGTGATCAACAAGAGAAAGGGCAGCAGGATAGACAGAGTCAGTGAGTACAAGGCATCCAATGCAAGGAGTGATCAACAAGAGAAAGGGCAGCAGGATAGACAGAGTCAGTGAGTACAAGGCATCCAATGCAAGGAGTGATCAACAAGAGAAAGGGCAGCATCATAGACAGAGTCAGTGAGTACAAGGCATCCAATGCAAGGTATGATCAACAAGAGAAAGGGCAGCAGGATAGACAGAGTCAGTGAGTACAAGGCATCCAATGCAAGGTATGATCAACAAGAGAAAGGGCAGCAGGATAGACAGAGTCAGTGAGTACAAGGCATCCAATGCAAGGAGTGATCAACAAGAGAAAGGGCAGCAGGATAGACAGAGTCAGTGAGTACAAGGCATCCAATGCAAGGAGTGATCAACAAGAGAAAGGGCAGCAGGATAGACAGAGTCAGTGAGTACAAGGCATCCAATGCAAGGTATGATCAACAAGAGAAAGGGCAGCATCATAGACAGAGTCAGTGAGTACAAGGCATCCAATGCAAGGAGTGATCAACAAGAGAAAGGGCAGCATCATAGACAGAGTCAGTGAGTACAAGGCATCCAATG